>CAMTDV010001634.1:70627688-70665827 GCA_947069175.1 Scalesia atractyloides
TTGTTGTTTTTACGCGGTCAGGGTGTTACACAATTTGTTTCTAGTAAGATACAATCATGATCATCATCATCATCAACATCATCATACTTAGTAAATCCCACCAATAGCAAAGCTAAGGTAGGGTCTGAGGAGGGTAAGATGTAGACAACCTTACCTCTACCTCGTAGGAATAGAGAGGCTGCTTCCAGTGAGATCCCCAACTCGATAGTAGTTTTGCATCAAGCCTTCGACATAAGGCACATACCATTCCGCAATTAAGACAAAGACCAATTAGTGCATGTACTCCCTTGTCTTTCGGCTATCAACACCACCATATGATGCATGATTCACCATCCCCTTTTTTAACATTATTTTCACAAAATTAGTAACATAACGCTAAAATTGGTGCACTTTAACACCCCCCCCCCCCGAGCACCCACACATATACATTATATGTGCACACCACAAACGAGGCGTTTTAATAAGATACAATATGATCTAAAATTTCAAGAAGTCCAAATATGATATCTGGAGACTTATGATTTTGACACAACAATAATATTAATATGATGATAAGCAATAATTTCTTAACCAAGTTTTTAAATAAAAAAACAACCTATCTCAAAATCCCTAAGAAATTTAAATTCTAGAAAAAATTAAAGAAACGCAATTCATATTTTAGCAATAGAAGGAAAATATATTTTAAAGCTACATCCTATAAAGAAGGTACCAACATGAAGAAGATTCCAAGGATTCCAAATGTTTGATGATCCTCTCTTCCACTTGAAGATTGGAGAGAAATTTTTTTTGTAGTAATTTGGTGGAGAACAAGAGAATTTGCTTAGAGACTTTGGATGTTTGGGTTCTTGGAAATGAGGAGTACAAGTTTTAGTCTTTAAAAATCCCAAATAACAATAAACAAGTTCATGCTTTCACTTAATTCGGTTCGAATTTAGGTTACAATTGGTTGGATTTTTGGGGATCTGTGTTTTACGGATGTTACATGGCCCAGTCTCTAGTACAGAGCTTTGATAAATAGAGCTTTGCTTTAACAAAATAGAGGCTTGCCATGTCCCTCAAAAAGTAACCGTTGGCCACGTCTACATCACTCACTCTTCATTAAACCCTATAAAAACCCTTGCCAAATAGAGCTTACATTTTCCGTTATAAAATTGTCAACGTCTAAAAGTATTTCACAAAGAGAAAATCTCAGAAATCGCAATCCTAAGACAATGAATGGAGCTGGTACTCAAATCTTCACACAATTACCTCCCGTATCTAGTCAAACATGATAAAAACATTGAATTTCATCACATTATTGATTTTTCTTCAAGCATCAAAATATTGACGACAGATGCAGTAATCTATATTGAAACCTAGAAGAAATTTTGGGCAAATGAAGACTTTCTGCTAAGAAACAAAAAGCCCTTTTCAATCATTTCAAAAGTTGATGGTGTTGACATCTAGATCACACTCGAATCCCTTTCCACCACTTCAACCTAAACGACTTGGCAGGTATGGAAACTTTCCCCAAAAATGATCTTCAAGATGAATTCATTGAAAGAGGTTATGATGCTCAGCTGGGAACTACACTTTTTAAACCAAACTTTCCACCAGATATGAAATTCTTTTTCCATACTCTTCTAGTGAGCTTATTTGCAAAATCCACATCTTTTAACGAAATTTACTTGAAACCTCAGTATTTGGGATATGCTATTCTTACGAATACTGATTATAATCTATCCCATACACAGTTTATGGATATGGTGGGTAACATAAAAATGATCAAGAGGGAAACACCAAGGCATTTTGTTTATACCCAAGATTACTGAGTTTCTACCTACAAAAGGTTTTAACAAAAGAATTTTTGAACAAGGAAGCCTTACAAATAAATAGTCTTTCAAACGAAACATTTACAAGAATGATGACTAACAAAGGTAGAGAATACATTTTAGAAAATAAAGCAACAGATGTTACAACATCTGTTACTGAGCCCACTTCTCCTGATACCCACAATGACCAACTCAACACTGTGGTACCCACAATAGAAAGTTCTCCACACAAACTTTTTCCATTCCCATCATCAAATCCAAAATGAAACCAAAAAGAGGTAATTCTGGACGTTGAAATAACTGAGGAATCTGTTGTATCCCGAAAGTAGCAAACATCTGTTGTACTTCCTCATAAAAGATGCAAACATCTCCACCTAGAAAAACTCCTCACATATCCTCACAAAAGGATAGTGTTGTAAGCACATGGGAACCAATTCAAGAGTGTGATGATTCGTTTGAACATTTATTCTCCATTTTCTCTCCCAAGGCTAGTTCTCTTTCCACTCCACCACCAACAAAACTTATCCTATCCACTATATAACCATTGCTTGACACAATTGAACAAAGTGACCTGGATTGACCCATTTCCTCCAACCACCTATTACTGGGAGCATACCATGGAAAGTGATTGGGCCCGGTCATGTCATTACTAGACAATAAGTTGAGGAGGGTACACCCCTTGTGTGAAAAGTGACACTTTGTGGTTTTTCAAGTGAGTCAGCCACTACAACTGTAGAGACAACAATCTCACAGATGGACAGTGGTTACATAACTAAGACCTAATTGAAGGTAACAATTGTTGAGCCTATAATAGTACACGCATTAGTAGTTGGAAGTCTCAGTACTAAAAAAAGGGCACTTGGTTCAAAACCAAGTACAACCACATCTGGTGGGAATTCGAATGATCCTATTCATTTAGGTGATGAATTAAAATATCAAGATTTCACGGAAAAAGTAATCAAATTGGAATCTTCAATTTATCAAATCAAAGTAATGATGGCACTCTTGTGCAAAACTCTAGACTTCCACCAACTAATGTAGAACTTACAGAGAAGATGTGGTTTCATGCCCAATCATATCCCCAACTTCAAAAGCAGTCTGTCGATGCCACTCACAATATGCATATGAAGATGATCAATAATATGATTGAAGCAAGGTATAATGATACTCAAGTAGATATCAAAGCCATTAAAGATCAACTCCTTCAAACAATTGGCACTACTCTAAAACCAAGGTATCCAGAAGATGATGCCAAAATGGGGGAGAATGATAGCATGAGAAAACTTCCTCCACAAGTTAAAAGAGCTTAAAAGAGGTTTGATATATCTACAGCCAAAAAAGCCAAATCATCACTTGAAACTTCCACTGTTACAATCCAAACCACCGATCATTCACACCAAACATCTGTTGGCATTACAAAAATGACAACAGATGTTATATCCACAACAGCACTTACCACACTACAAGGAATAGTCATGCATATTCCACAAACTAGAAAATGAAAAGAAATAACCTCACCCATCAAAGTTACATCATCACTTCCACCTGTAAACCCACAAACAACACAACCAAAATCATTTCACTCAACCCCAAGAAAAAGTGTCCACAACATCGTCCCATGACCTTCCAAAGTCAACCAATGTTAAAGAATATTTGGAGCTAAAACAGAAGCAGGCTAAGAGGGTTGTTCTGGAAAGAAACCAAGGAAAGGATGACAATCAACTATAACAAATCCTATCTGATAAACATAGAAAAGTAAATGCCTTGGAAGGTTATGCGACATTGATATGTAAAAATCTATCCCATGATCTAATAATAGATCCATATCTCAGAAAGTTGTTAAGTGAATAATACAAAAACCACATCATGGAGAAGAAGCCCTACGATGCAACCAAAGATCAATTCAGAGGATGGCCAACTGAATCCTTGCTAGATGAAATAGTAAGGATTGAAAAGATGAAGCTTATTCCTGAAATCAACCCTACTCCTCCCAACTGGAGAATAAGAAGAAAACCCAATGATAAAAGGACACTATAGTTAAGGAGTATGAACGACGAGATGGTTGCTGCTAAAATTGGCACCACTAAATCAATGGAAAAATGGGATGAGCCAACAATCTTTCAAACTTCACGAGACTAGAAATTTTAAGAGAAAAAGATCTCTTAGTTCCCCAAAAGCCAAAATATGATCAAGTAGACTTCCCCATAAAAACTTCAGTTGATCCTTCAGAGCTTCCATCTACAAGGAACATTTCAATAGCTGCAAGCAGCTATCTAAAAGCCAAAAAGAGATGTCAAAAGAAAATGTAAAGATACAACAAGATGAACTAACAAAAGAAGGTTTCAGAAGTCAGTTGAAGTATGGAAGTTCATATACAAATCAAGAAGATCTACTTTTCTATTAGGAATCTTAGATGTCACTATCAAGGTGACGTCAGCTGATTGCAAGCAGAGCTTTCGTAATTATATAAATAAATCACATTTGTTAGAGATCTAATTATCACATTCATTCCTTTTGTACGAACAACAAAGTGTGTGATCATGCTGAAGGGGAGTTTGTATAATCATTAACTATAATTGTAAGAATTGGATTTCAATAGAAAAAACAGTCTTGATATAATTTTCTGCTTGTGTGTTTATATTACTTGCATTATAATTTATAAATTGTTTGTTCTTTGTTTGCTTAAACTCACAAGATATTACAAACTCAGAACCTACACTCTGATTGCAGTATAATTTTGTTAAGTCGAGGTATGATCCTTTGTGTGTATGTCTTTTACTGCCTTAGGTAGGATTAGGACCATATTTCTTCATAACATGAATTTCTAGTTTGCATTTTTGGAATAACGGATAAGAAATTTAATATTAAAATTAAAAAAAGTTAAGAGATTATTAGTATGGGTCCTTACTCCACCATTTACAAAGTAATGATGACTACTAAATGTTAGCAATAAATAAATAATTTTACTGATTTCGTTAAATTTTCCTGAAAAATATAGTTTCCGTATTTTTTGGTAAACTGGTTTCTAAGGTCTGGTCATTTTTATCACTTTAATCTAAAACTTAAAGCTTTTGAATCTTGGTCCCTTTAGTTTTAATTTTGTTGACATTTTCATCCAAAAGCAAATTCTGATCAGATTTTTCAGTTAATGTTGGTGCACATATGTCTATTGCCTACGTCTAGGATGAGTCGATTATACAGACAGGGCTTTTCGGTGTCAAATGTTAAACATTAAAGTTTTTGTATAATAGTCGGAATTTTCGTGCGAATTTTCGTATGAAAATTCTGAAGGATTTTCGCACGAATATTCTAAAGGATTTTCGCACGAAATTTTCCTAAGGATTTCCGCATGAAAATTCTAGAATGTTTTCCTATAAATAGGTGACTTGGGTTGTTAGTCATTTATGCTGTTTTTGGAGGTCAGAGGCGAAGCCCTGCTAAAATCGAGTCTGTAATCAATTCAAGTTGATTAATACAAGATTCAGACGTGTTAAACAGTATCCTCATACTTGTAGATTGTTTGTTCACTCGGTTAACAATGAATTCTACCTCTGTTAACTGAGAAAATCATACCGGGAGCTCACGAGTTGGGTCCGATCTTACACTCACAAGTGTATCAGAGCCTTGAGGTCTGATTTGAGACCAAACAACCAAGTTTCAGCTGGATTCAACCTTCAAAGATCAAGATTCATCCATTGAAGAACTCTACTTCTACCTATTCTTGGAACTTCATCCAGATTAAGGGAAAATTGGACTAGGTTTTTACTATGATGTGTTAAAATCGATTCTAACAAATTACTGAAACATACAGACCTAAAATCCATCAAAATCATGCTTGAAATTGCTGAAAACGTGAAATGGTGAACAAGGATTCTAAGCAAATTAAAATTTTCGTATGAAAACTGTTCATTTCGTACAAAAATCAAGTGTTTAAAAGTTTTAAAGTTTCAAGTGTCAGAGTTTAAAATTTTGTACGAAAATTTTTGTACAAATTAAGTTTCATACGAAAGTAAAATTTTCGTACGAAAATAAACTTCAACTTTTTGCATGAAAATTGTGATCAGTTTGTGTCTTGGTTATTCAACTTACTTCTGGCTAATTCGAAATAATATGTTTTCTGCTAAAAAAGGGTTTTTAAGATGTCAGGTGAGGAAGACTTTCATAACGCGTTTGCGACACAAGCAGTCACTACTTCTGCAGCAGCTCATAATATGAATCTCGAAAACGAAATGGGAACGACTACAAAGCCTACAAACTCTTGAATATAGAAATTACGAAAGTTGGAGTGAAAGGTTCAAGAACTGGGTTCAGGCAAACAACTTTAACTGCTGGTTTGCAATTGAGAGCAAGTATCAACCATCGCTCAACGAACTTGGTCTTCAAAAGACCTTGGCTCGTTTGTCCGATGAAGAACGAGATAAATATCTTAATTAGAAAAAGATGATGAATCTTCTTCACCAAGCAATTAAGGAAGACATTCTGATTCTCTTACAATATGACGATGATGCTCAGTCATTATGGCTTGCTCATGATTGAGATCACAAGGTAGTATGCAACAGAGAAAGGGAAAGAAAGCGTTGTTGAACAAAGAATTTGAAGTTTTCAATCTCATTCATGGCGAAACAATGAAACAACTCATAGAAAGATACTACCATCTGGTAGTTCAAATGAAGCGAATGGGAATTGTTAAGACAAATGAATAGTTGGTCGATAAATTGGCAGACTCGCTACCTGAAGGAGAATGGGCCATATATCTAACCATCCTGAAGAATGGTGCTGAGTATGATAGTCTTAGTTTGCCAAGATTTATCGAGAAAGTAGAAGGGCATGAATTAGAGATACGGAAGACAGCAAAAAGCAAAAGGTCGAACTCGCAACAGGATGTGAGTCTCTACTACAAAGGAAATCCAAATACACCTATTCAGAGCCCAAAGATTCAAACAGCTTTCAGTGCCAGTTCTAATGCAAGTCCATCCTCCAATCAGTCAAGTGGATTTCAGTCATTTGCTTCCTTCAATCCAAATAATCACCAAGGGCAACAATCATCTCAAAGCTCCAATCAACCACAAAACAATCATCAGAATCAATCCAACTCCAACCAGCGAATACTACAATGTAATATTGCAGTAAACCTTCAAAACACTCAAGACTTTAATGAGCAAACCGCAAAGCAACCCGTGGTATTACTTGCAGCAGTTCTGGAATCTTACGAAAGCTTAGTAGCTGGGAGAATAGGAAATCCGGAAATGACAAAAGAACATTATGACCAGATTGATCCAGAAGAAATGGAGTTGATAGATATCATGTGGTGTATGGCATCAGTGGTTCGTAGAGCTCAGCATTTCATGGAAATCACAGGAAGAGATGATTTGAGAGGTCTTAATGGAAAACTCGGATTTGATAAATCCAAAGTTACATACTTCAAATGTAGAGAGAAAGGACATTTCAAGCGTGAATGTCCAAATCGCTAAGTAAAAGGAAATCATAATCCATTTAGGGATGATTACTACAAGAAGGCGATTTACCACCGACCACAGCCCGAGAAAAGAATGGTGCAAATCGAAGAAGGACCTTCGAACACAAAAGATAAAGCTCTCGTGGCCACGCAAGAAGATGAAGGGTTCAACTGGAACAACTTCATTACAAAGAACATTATGACCAGATTGATCCGGAAGAAATGGAGTTGATAGATATCATGTGGTGTATGACATCAATGGTTCGTAGAGCTCAGCATTTCATGGAAATCACAGGAAGAGATGATTTGAGAGGTCTTAATGGAAAACTCGGATTTGATAAATCCAAAGTTACATACTTCAAATGTAGAGAGAAAGGACATTTCAAGCGTGAATGTCCAAATCGCTAAGTAAAAGGAAATCATAATCCATTTAGGGATGATTACTACAAGAAGGCGATTTACCACCGACCACAGCCCGAGAAAAGAATGGTGCAAATCGAAGAAGGACCTTCGAACACAAAAGATAAAGCTCTCGTGGCCACGCAAGAAGATGAAGGGTTCAACTGGAACAACTTCATTACAAAGAAAGAAAGTCTTGCTCTAGTAGCCGAAATTATGGATGAACTTGAATCATCAGAGGAAGTCTCAGAAGAAGAAATGGAAGAAGTCCTTGCAGATTATTTCAGATCATCAGCAGAAGAAGAAGAATGTCTGATGTCACACCCCGACCCGCAGCGGAAAAGGTGATCGGGGCATGATTGGGTTATCATCAAAGCTCATGACATTTATTATAACGTTTCATATTTATTATTACAATTTAAAGGGAAACATACAATCATAATTACATCATGTCCTACACATCATTCTAGACTTCATTATTTTCTTCTAAGGCATTTCCTATGTTCTCCTTGCTTCATCCTGTTCACCTGTATCATGTGTAAAAATGGTTTTTGGATCAACAAAAAGTTGGCGAGTGAATCCTATGAAAAGCATTTGAACAAGTTTATTGAATTGATTATAAAATAAAGTGCACAACCACATATGAGTAAATACAGATGTAAACGTATTCATAAAACACCTAATATCAGATAAAGCACACACATACAATAATAAATTGTTTTGAGGCACGCGTTACTCAACCCGTCTCTCACGAGGAACTGATGGGCCTAATGAATGAGTTTTGAGGCACGCGTTGTTCTACGAACTGATGGGCCTAATGAATGATTTGCATACAACTTGACAATATGAAAGACATAACTACAAACAATATTTACACTCTAAGTTTAGATCATAATATGGTATGGCACAAGTTTAAATAAACGAGTTAATTTTAGTGACACATGACACACCCCAAAACGTGTAATTAAAAGGGGAGTTGTAAGATTCACTCACATTGGGTGCGTTCGGTTGATGATGTTGAATGCGCACGAAGTTTTATTTAACCACGGGTGAAACTAACCTAGATAATAACATAATGGTTCGGTAAATAAGCGGATTTTATTGATCAATTTTTAGTGAGATTATTGGATATATTTTTGTGAGTTTAAGGCTATTTTCTAACTTTAAAAATGTTATTTTTAAGTATTTTTAATTGATTTTTAAATAAAATAAATAAATAAAATAAATAAAAAATGTTAACTTTTTGACCGTTGACTTGTTGACCGTTGACCTGTTGACCGGTTTGATTGTGTTATTATGTATGCGCCGGGCAGGACTCGAACCCGAGACCTCCCGTTCGCGTGCACGCAGCTCTACCAACTGAGCTACGTGTCTAACCCGAAATATTTCTGTTTTTAATTATGTTTATATACTAATTGAATTAATCCAAAAATCATTTATTTTAAAAACGATTTTAATGCATCGGCTCGGTGCTCGCCACAGGTCTCGAACCCGGGACCTGTGGTTTAGTTTGGCACACAGTCCACCGCTGGACTGTGTGTCTAACTTGGTAAATAATCTGGTTTTTATTATACTTAACATCTTACTGAAGTTCACCCGGTTCGGTTTCTAAAAAAAAGGCATTTTATTTCTGTGAAGGTGCGTGTGTCAAGAATCGAACTCGGGACGTTATGCATATTGTTTTCACACAGTCCCCACTGGACTGTGTGTCTAACCCGTTCATAAAACTGTGTTTAATTAATCTTATATCATCTCAGTACTTCGTCTTCTTCGTTAAGCTTAACCAGAATCGATGTCCGACTGTTTTGACAAAAATAATCAGTTTCTTTAGTAAGTTGTTATTAGCTACATGTGAGATTAATAAAAACGAGAGAGATTAGGTGTAAGATATACCGAACAGAGATCCTCTGTTTCGCCGGCGAAATTTCCGATAACAGCAGGTTATTCCGGCGACGTTTATCTTGCGGCAGAAGGTCTTCAGGAAGCTTGAGTTGAGTGTGGGTGACTTCCGTATGAGCTCTAGGTGTTCTGTTTTTAGAGTAAGGCACAGAGGTGAAGGGGTTCGGTTTTCTGGCGAGTTGCAGAAACTTTCCGGCGAGTGAAATTTCGTCGAGAATGGGTGTGATTGTGAGCAAAAAGGCTAACAGAGGTTAGTGGGTGCATTTATAGGGAAGGACATCGTTGAATTTAGCCCGATTACCGACTTGATTCGTCGGTCAATAATTTCTCCGGCGGTTATGACGGATGTCGCGGACTGGACATCGGTTATAACCGATGTTAAGGTTAATGCGTCGGTTAAATCAGAAGAAACCGTCCAATCTCGGCGAAATCGTCTGGATTTCCGACGACTGCGATTTGGGCGCGTCAGTTTGAATTCGAGTTTGTGTATTTGAATTAATTGTTTCTAATAATGAACAAGAAACACAAGTGGCGGAGTGGTTGGAAGTGTGGAAGTTAAGGCTCTGAAGGTTACCCAGCTGACCCGGGTTCGAAATCCGGCAGCATTGTTTTATTTTTATTTCATTAATTTTAATACTTTTTCAAATATAACTTTTATAATCCAATATACTTATTATTATGTATCGTTTAAAATTAATTTGGGCATTAAACACGCCACGAAATTTTTAACTGATTGTTCGGTTAATAAACGGAGCGGGTTTGGTAAATCCGGTTTTTTACGGATGTTACAGTATCCCCTACTTTTTAGAAATTTCGTCCCGAAATTTAAGTAGTGTCATATTGGTCTAAAAAGGATGGTGTTTTTAATTGTCCATTAAATACTTAGGAAAATAGTAAGAGTTTAAATTTTTGTTTGAGGCGGTAACGTTCCTTGTAAGGGTTAAGTACCCTTCTACAGGAATCGCTTTTTGTTGCCTACGGTAAAAATATTGATAAGCGGAGTTGATTCACTAAGTATGATTTCACGCGTAAGAGTTTTGATATGTTTGGAAAGATAAAGTTATATCCTAAAACAAAACTTCTAATACTACAACCTACATGGAACTTCTCATAACCGCCTGACAATGCCTCTGATCCTTTGACAAGAATACTTATATAGAGGAAGTACAAGCGGCGTATCCACCATATTCTTGTCAAATTTTCATTGGTTTTATCAGTAAGTCATGATTGGTTCTATGATACGACTCTAAACATAACAAACACAACAACCAATGTCTGAGTCCTAATTCTGATAGTATACATGTTTGATTGGTGACATAATCCAATTTCTTTAAATGATGAGATGATATAAATGCTAGATCAGTGAATATAAAAACAAACTTTAACCAAGAAATTACTAAATCCTACATGGAACTTCTCATTACCGCCTGACAATGCCTCTGATCCTTTGGCAAGAATACTTATATATAGGAAGTACCAGCGGCGTATCCACGATATTCTCGTCAAATTTTCATTGGTTTTATCAGTAAGTTATGATTAGTCCTATGTGACTCTAAAGCATAAATAAACACC
This sequence comes from Scalesia atractyloides, assembly GCA_947069175.1. NCBI lineage: Eukaryota > Viridiplantae > Streptophyta > Magnoliopsida > Asterales > Asteraceae > Scalesia > Scalesia atractyloides. The sequence goes on from CAMTDV010001634.1 coordinate 70,638,825, forward strand.
ACAACCAATATCTGAGTCCAAATTCTGATAGTATACATGTTTGAATGGTGGTATAATCCAATGATAAGATGATATGAATGCTAAATCAGTGAGTATAACTCATATTTCAACCAAGAAATTACTAAATCCTACATGGAACTTCTCATAACCGCCTGATAATGCCTCTGATCCTTTGGCAAGAATACTTATATATAGGAAGTACCAGCGGCGTATCCACCATATTCTTGTCAAATTTTCATTAACTTTATCCGCAAGTTATGATTAGTTCTATGTGACTCTAAAACAAACACAACAACCAAAACTTGAGTCTGAATTCTGATAGCATACATGTTTGATTTATGACAGTTCCTCTCTCGTTTGTTGTGATGGAGAGGTTAGTCTATGTAGAAATGGAACACAATCCAATTTCTTTAGATGATGATATGATATGAATGTTAAATCAGTGAATGTAACACAAATTTCAACCAAGACAATACTAAATCCTACATGGAACTTCTCATAACCGCCTGATAATGCCTCTGATCCTTTGACAAGAATACTTATATATAGGAAGTACCAGCGGCGTATCCACCATATTCTTGTCAAATTTTCATTGGTTTTATCCGCAAGTTATGATTAGTTCTATGTGACTCTAATACATAAATAAACACAATCAACCAAAGCTTGAGTCTTAATTCTGATAGTATACATGTTTGAATGGTGACAGTATCTCTCTCGTTTGTTATGATGGAGAGGTTAGTCCTTGTGGAAGTGAGACATAGCTCAACTTCTTTAAATGATGAAATTGAAATACGTTGAAATGTATGATGAACAAACTTCGACCAAGACATTACTAAATCCTACATGGAACTTCTCATAACCGCCTGATAATGCCTCTGATCCTTTGACAAGAATACTTATATCTAGGAAGTACCAGCGGCGTATCCACCATATTCTTGTCAAATTTTCATTGACTTTATCCGCAAGTTATGATTGGTTCTATGTGACTCTAAAACAAACACAACAACCAAAACTTGAGTCTCAATTCTGTTACTATACATGTTTGGATGATGACAATACCTCTCTCGTTTGTTATGATGGAGAGGTTAGTCTATGTAGAAATGGAACACAAACCAATTTCTTTAAGTGATGAGATGCTATAAATGCTAAATCAATGAGTACGAAAACAAACTTCAATCAAGACAATACTAAATTCTACATGGAACTTCTCATAACCGCCAGATAATGCCTCTGATCCTTTGGCAAGAATACTTATATATAGGAAGTACCAGCGGCGTATCCACCATATCCTTGTCAAACTTTCATTGGTTTTATCCTTAAGTTATGATTGGTTCTATGTGATTCTAAAACATAAACAAACACAATCAACCAAAGCTGGAGATAACATAAAGAAAAACATAAAAAAAACTAAACGGTTGGAGTTGAATCTTGATTTTCGGTGAAGGGGACTAGTTGGGTGGTTTCGTTTGGGCCGTCATTATCTTCAACAGGATTGGCGTTGATGTTGAAAACTCTTCCTCTTGCTGGTGGCCTAGCGATTAGGTTTCCTTGATTTGCTTGGTTAACTGGGTTTGATTGAGCATGAGCGTTTATGATGTTAACCAATCGAGGGCATGTGTTTCTAAAGTGGGTAGGGTCGTCACAATTAAAACAAGCTCGAACATAAGGTAACATGGGGTATTGGGGTTGTTGATAGGTTTGGATCATGTTTTGAGTAGGGGAGAGATTTGGTTTTGAGAGGTGCGGCAAGCCTTGCTCAAATGACCATAGCGTCCACAATTCGCACATAGTCGACAAGGTAAGGTAGATGGATGGTGATAAAAACAGGTGTTACATCGAGGGTGAGGTCCAAGGTATGGTTTCTTATTTGGGTAAGTTGAGTTGGGTGCTAATTGCGTGATTGGGATAGCTTGGATTGGTATGGCTTGTGAAATTGGTTGATTACGTTGGGTAGTAGCGAAAAGTTGCCCGTCTCGTTTTCTCTTAGAAATGGGTTGAGAAGGGGATTCGGTTTGGGTGGAGTTTGAAGTTTCAGTTGATGCTTTATCCTTCTTCTTCTCCTCCTTGAAATCTTTGTTCCGTATGTGGTTCTCGGTGAGCTCTGTAGCTAACTCCATTGCGGCTTCCAAGGTTATAGGCGTGGTACTTATTACAGAGTCCTGAATCTTTGACGGAAGGCCTCGAATGTAGTGCTCGATCAAACGATAAAGAGGAGTGAACAAGTTGGGAACCATTTGATTTAACTCGAGGAATCTTTTGTTGTATGTGGTGTGGTCGCCTTCCTTTTGCTTCAACGAATAGAACTCATCTTCTAATTTCTTGATTTCGCTCCTTGGGCAAAACCGTCTGGTCATGATTTCCTTCAATTCATCCCAAGTTAAAGTCATAGCATCTTCAACACCTCGTTTGGCCTTATCTGTATTCCACCAGGTAAGTGCTATTCCATATAAACGACCAGTAGCATATCGCACTTTGCGATCATCGGGGCAATCGCAATTTAGAAAAGTGTTCTCCATTTCTTCAAACCAATGGAGGAGAGCGGTGACACCTTCAGTCCCTTCGTATTTTGGAGGGTCGCATGATTTGAAATGCTTGTAGGTGCATTTAGTGGTATTTGGGGGAGGGTTGATATCATTTTGATCTTCTTGGTTGACAGGATTAGCGGTAAGGGCTTGTTGGACTTGAATTACAATGTTGGGTATTACGGCAGCCATTTGTTGAGCAATTAGGGCAGCCATGCGCTCGCGGGCTTTTCCAGCTCTCATCTTCTCACGAGCGAGGCTAGAAGACATCTACAAGGAATACATATCAAGAGTATGAGTTGGATGTTTTTGCGATCATGGGTCGTATTTAGGAATGAACATTCATAAAATAAATATAACATAATAAATCTACTACATCCATAGGATGTCTTGGGCTTTTGCTTGTAATTGGGCCTTGCATGCCGCCATACTTCACCTTCGTAATCATGTGGGCCCCCATGAATACCAGTTTGTTCATATGGTTCGCATGTGTTAGCCTGGTTACGTACACTAAAACCCGGAGAAAATCGAGAAATATGTAACGTATGATATTCGGAATGTGTCTAGGTGTGGACACGGTGACACCTCAAAGTGGGGTTAGTTCGAACGACGTTTGGTGTGGCATGCTTTGGCCTAATAGGTCCTTCGTACTCTCATCGTTAGTCCCTAGGTAGGCAAACTGGTCCGTTATATTGGATTTATACAAATGCCAACCTAGACAGGACGTTCCGGCTACCGGTACATGTACCCTTCCAGTTACTACATGCCCGTCGCAGAACTCACTTTGATGGGATTTGAAAATTGGGACAAAATCTTTGAATAACGAAAGTATGAAAATGATTTGAATATATGAACATTGAAATATGTATGATGAATGTGTATGTAAGTATGTATGTTTGACTGTAAGTATAGACAAATATGAAACAAATAAACATCATAAGTTTGCATGTAACCACATAAACAATTAAAATCTAGTCAACTATAGTATAGGCCCTAAGGGTCTAATAACCTATCCTATATCCCTATAGTCATGGCTCTGATACCAATCTGTCACACCCCGACCCGCAGCGGAAAAGGTGATCGGAGCATGATTGGGTTATCATCAAAGCTCATGACATTTATTATAACGTTTCATATTTATTATTACAATTTAAAGGGAAACATACAATCATAATTACATCATGTCCTACACATCATTCTAGACTTCATTATTTACTTCTAAGGCATTTCCTAGGTTCTCCTTGTTTCATCCTGTTCACCTGTATCATGTGTAAAAATGGTTTTTGGATCAACAAAAAGTTGGCGAGTGAATCCTATGAAAAGCATTTGAACAAGTTTATTGAATTGATTATAAAATAAAGTGCACAACCACATATGAGTAAATATAGATGTAAACATATTCATAAAACACTTAATATCAGATAAAGCACACACATAAAATAATAAATTGTTTTGAGGCACGCGTTGCTCAACCCGTCTCTCACGAGGAACTGATGGGCCTAATGAATGAGTTTTGAGGCACGCGTTGTTCTACGAACTGATGGGCCTAATGAATGATTTGCATACAACTTGACAATATGAAAGACATAACTACAAACAATATTTACACTCTAAGTTTAGATCACAATATGGTATGGCACAAGTTTAAATAAACGAGTTAATTTTAGTGACACATGACACACCCCAAAACGTGTAATTAAAAGGGGAGTTGTAAGATTCACTCACATTGGGTGCGTTCGGTTGATGATGTTGAATGCGCACGAAGTTTGATTTAACCACGAGTGAAACTAACCTAGATAATAACATAATGGTTCGGTAAATAAGCGGATTTTATTGATCAATTTTTATTGAGATTATTGGATATATTTTTGTGAGTTTAAGGCTATTTTCTAACTTTAAAAATGTTATTTTTAAGTATTTTTAATTGATTTTTAAATAAAATAAATAAATAAAAAATTAAAAAAATGTTGACTTTTTGACCGTTGACTTGTTGACCGTTGACCTGTTGACCGGTTTGATTGTGTTATTATGTATGCGCCGGGCAGGACTCGAACCCGAGACCACCCGTTCGCATGCACGCAGCTCTACCAACTGAGCTACGTGTCTAACCCGAAATATTTCTGTTTTTAATTATATTTATATACTAATTGAATTAATCCGAAAATCATTTATTTTAAAAACGATTAATGCATCGGCTCGGTGCTCGCCACAGGTCTCGAACCCGGGACCTGTGGTTTAGTTTGGCACACAGTCCACCGCTGGACTGTGTGTCTAACTTGGTATATAATCTGGTTTTTATTATACTTAACATCTTACTGAAGTTCACCCGGTTCGGTCTCTAAAAAAAAGGCATTTTATTTCTGTGAAGGTGCGTGTGTCAAGAATCGAACTCGGGACGTTATGCATATTGTTTGCACACAGTCCACCACTGGACTGTGTGTCTAACCCGTTCATAAAACTGTTTTTAATTAATCTTATATCATCTCAGTACTTCGTCTTCTTTGTTAAACTTAACCAGAATCGATGTCCGACTGTTTTGACAAAAATAATCAGTTTCTTTAGTAAGTTGTGATTAGCTACATGTGAGATTAATAAAAACGAGAGAGATTAGGTGTAAGATATACCGAACAGAGATCCTCTGTTTCGCCGGCGAAATTTTTGATAACAGCAGGTTATTCCGACGACGTTTATCTTGCGGCAGAAGGTCTTCATGAAGCTTGAGGTGAGTGTGGGTGACTTCGGTATGAGCTCTAGGTGTTCTGTTTTTAGAGTAAGGCACAGAGGTGAAGGGGTTCGGTTTTCCGGCGAGTTGAAGAAACTTTCCGGCGAGTGAAATTTCGTCGAGAATAGGTGTGATTGTGAGCAAAAAGGCTAATAGAGGTTAGTGGGTGCATTTATAGGGAAGGACATCGTTGAATTTAGTCCGATTACCGACTTGATTCATCGGTCAATAATTTCTCCGGCGGTTATGACGGATGTCGCGGACTGGACATCGGTTATAACCGTGTTAAGGTTAATGCGTCGGTTAAATCAGAAGAAACCGTCCAATCTCGGCGAAATCGTCGGGATTTCCGACGACTGCTATTTGGGCGCGTCAGTTTGAATTCGAGTTTGTGTATTTGAATTAATTGTTTCTAATAATGAACAAGAAACACAAGTGGCGGAGTGGTTGGAAGTGTGGAAGTTAAGGCTCTGAAGTTTACCCAGCTGACCCGGGTTCGAAACCCGGCAACATTGTTTTATTTTTATTTCATTAATTTTAATACTTTTTCAAATATAACTTTTATAATCCAATATACTTATTAATTATGTATCGTTTAAAATTAATTTGGGCATTAAATACGCCACGAAATTTTTAACTGATTGTTCGGTTAATAAACGGAGCGGGTTTGGTAAATCCGGTTTTTGACGGATGTTACATCTGAGAGGTACTCCTAAACCATGTTTGTTTGACACAATTCTTAAAACTTTTGCAGGGACTTTTGATTCAAGCCACCAAGAAGAAAGCAGCGATGAGACGAAGATAGAATGTGTGGAAGTAATCGATGTAACCAAGCCTGTAACACTAGAGAGCTTAACTGACATCGCCAACAAAGCTCTTATAGCCAATACAAAAGAGGTAGTCATTGTGGGAGAACAGGTAGAAAAGGGTGAAACAGTAAAAGAAACAACAAAAGCTCAAACTGTCGAAATGGTCGGTTCATGTTTAAAATGTGACAAAGCATGTGAAGAATGTGATGAAAAAGAAAAAGCTTTTAAAGAACTTAAATCATACAATAATAAGATGTCATATGATTATAACACTGTAAAAAAAGCATATGATATACTTAGCAGGACCATTCGACAATATGAGAAAGCAATCAAAGAAGTTGACAAAACACTTTCAATGCTCAAAGCAACTGTGATGGACAAAAAAATGGCCATTAACATTCACATTAACACAATTGCTAAGCTAAATAGTGAACTGGAGAAAACAAAAATTGAAGCTGAACGGTTAACAAGTTGTTAATCAGTTATTCTACCAGTGTGTATGTCATTGATCACATTCTTCCGAAAACTGAAAACAACAAAGAACGTAAGAAGAATGATAAAAACCATGGAAAATGTTACGATCATGTTCCACCACCCATGTGGAATAACTATGCTAAGAAACGACCAGATGGGGTGGAAAAGGCGCTGAATTTGAACCTGCTCACTAAAAAGAGTAATGAGCTGCCTGAAAATCTTGATGTAACTTATTCCAAATCGGAAATAGATTGTGAATCCGATGTGGTATCCAAAGTGGTTGAAAATGTTTCTGAAAATGAGTCTGAAGCATAGTTATGAGAGTGCTGAGTCAACCAATTAAAAGTCTGAGTCAAGTTCACCTTCTAGAAGTGAGAAGAGTTTTCATGAAACTTTAACACAACATCAGATAATAGTTTAAATGATTATCCTAATGTAGTAGTCTACAAACTTAAAGGATTAGATAAACTATATACTGATGAAGATTTTCCAATCCAGAATGTTAACTTTGACCGGGTCGACAAATTCTTCAAACTCGTTGAAGTTGACACATCTGATCTTGAAAAGCAAGTTGTCGGTTTTACTCAAAACCAAAAGGGTCTAACAAAACTGTCCATCCCAAAGGTAGAAGTTATCCTAAAAACAAGAGGATGGATTGGGGTTTGAAAAGAAGAAAAATAACAACAAGTCACGAAAGACAAATTTTACAAAGAAAGTTAAGTTTGTTTTTGGAACAAACACTGTTGATCAAAAAGAAATCATTAACAAACAAACCAACAATGAGTTTAAGAAAGAAAAGGAGCTCCGTGAACAAGCTTTGGAACACACTTTGGAAAAAACAGTAACACGCTATAGATATGACATAGTTATGCATATCGCACGATAATGTTCACAAAATCATGCAAAACCAGTTCATGGATAAAGAAAATTCACAGTAGATGAAAAGAAAAAGGGTCCAGAGTTTTTTCCCACAAAGATTTCAAAAAGAAATGATTATTTCTACTCTAATATGAAACCGACAACTGAAACTATTTCAAATTATAAAGTTGGTGAAACATCAAAGAAAAATGAAAAGAAGGAATCAAATCTTTACATCAAAAAGGCATTTTCTATGGCACAAACCTAGGTTGCAAAATCAACCAATGTTCCAGTCAAAACAAAAGAGCAAACAGAACCAAAGACTGAACAGTGGGTTGAAATTAAAGCGGAAATCAAAGGTGCCAATGTTCCAAAAGTCGACATTGCCATCCCACCCAAGACCAAAAGGGCTTGGGTCTCTCTCTTTAAGTAATATATTTTTCATATGTGTAGGGGCTTCCGAGGTCTATCATTTCAAAGCGGATTATGGACAGTGGAGCTTCTAGGCACATGACGAGGATGTTGGCTTTGCTATACAATGTGAAAGCTATCAGGGGAGGTTATGTTGGGTTTACTGGAACACAGGGCGGCAAGAACGTGGGAGAAGGTATTCTCACAAACGGGGTGGTGTCTTTCGACAAAGTGAACTACATTGCTGAACTCGAGAACAACTTACTGAGTATATCTCAAATCTGCGACAAGAAGTTCACAACTCACTTCAATGACAAGGAGTGTCTTATTCTTAAACCTAGTTTCATAATTCCCTAGGAGTGGATCCTCATGCGCGCTCCACGAGAAAACGATTTATATGTCTTAGACATGAGCATCGCATCCACTACTTCAAAGGAAGGACAATGTTTCGTATCCAAAGCCACTGAAAAGGAATCAATTCTATGGCACAGAAAGATGGGTCACATTCACTTAAGGAAGATTAATTATTTGGTGCACAACGACTTAGTGGAAGGGGTGAATCTCAAAAGTTTTCATTTATCAGATGATTGTCTTAGCTGCAAAAAGGGGAAGAAGCATAAGAAATCACACCCAAGAAAGTTACTCAACTCAATCAAGCTTCCAATGGAAAGGCTACATATGGATCTCTTTGGACCTGTAAATGTGAAAATTATTTCGAGAGATCTGTACTGTCTAGTCATGACAGATGACTATTCAAGGTTCTCGTGGGTTTTCTCTCAAGAAAGCAAGAATGAAACATTTGAAAATTTAATGATCTTATTTCGAAAGATTGAAAATCTTTACCATTTGCCTATCAAGAGAATCAAAAGTGACAATGGTACTGAGTTTAAGAACAACAAGATGCTCGAATTCTGCAATGCTAAGGGTATCCATCATGAGTTCAGTGCCCCCTATACTCCTCAACAAAATGGAGTAGTTGAACGAAAGAACATAACGCTTATTAAGACTGCACGCACGATACTTGCTGATTCTAAGCTGCCAATTAGCTTCTGGAGTGAAGCCGTCACGTCTGCATGTTACACCCTTAACCGAGTAATGACTGTCAAGCCACATAACAAGACATGCTTCGAACTTCTTATCCAACGAAAGCCTAATCTAAAGTTTTTGGAAACTTTTGGATCATTGTGTACTGTATTGGACCCGGAAGGAAAATTTGAAGCCAGATCTTTGGAAGGATTCTTCGTAGGGTATGCAGGTCCGCAAAAGAGAGTCTATCTTCCGAGCATGAAACAGGTTATCATTGCTCAACATGTTGATTACCAGAGATACACAACGCCTATGCAAAAACTGGTGATTCATGGCTGTTCAATTACAAAGGGTTGTGGAACTCATTCGACTTGCTAGAAGAACCATCTGAGGAAGAACTTCTCTATTATTTCAACAGCATTAAATATCTAATCAAGAGCAAGTTACCCGACCATTGGTGATTTCTTATTCTCAACAAGCAACAAATTCTTCTCAACCAGGTCCGAGCAACACTCAGCCAGAACCTGTAGTCACACCAGTTCAGAATATTGTAGAACCATCTTTCATTCAGCCAGTGAATGCAGATCCTGAAAGAGCTCCTACCTTTGATGATGGGGGATCCAGTTCTGATGATGGATCGAAAGAGATTACAAGTTATCTTAATAATCAAGCTGCAGAAACCAATACGAGAAATGAGGCTACTTCATCAGAACAAGTTGCTGATCAAAATGTCACGAATTTAGATAGCACAGTAAATGCTCCAGGAGAAGTAATGCCAAGATCAGTCTCTTACCATCCGTCAGATAACATCATTGGAGAACTACAAGCTGGCGTGAAAATGTGAAATTAGATCAATAAGGATCTAAGTTGTTTTTATTCTAAAGTTGCTCTACTCCAAACTAGATTTTCTAATAGTTGTTTTGTTTCTCAGGTTGAACCAGGTAACTACAGAGATGCTCTTAAAGATGAAAGTTGGGTGGAAGCAACGTAGGAAGAATTATTTCAATTCCAGAAAATTGGAGTCTGGGAACTTGTTGACCTACCACCAAAATAGAAAAAGATAAACACTCGGTGGATCTTCAAGTTCAAAAGAGATGATAGAGGAGTAGTTGTGCGCAAGAAAGCTCAGCTCGTAGTTCAAGGTTTTCATCAGCATGAAGGAATAGACTACAACGAAGTCTTTGCCCTAATCGCACGTCTTGAAGCTATCCGCATTTTCCTGGCATTCACCTCATGGAAAGGTTTTAAAGTGTACCAGTTGGATGTGAAATCTGCTTTCTTGTACGGTAAGGTAAAAGAGGAGGTGTACGTCGGACAACCACCGTGGTTTGTCGATTTAATACACAAGGACAAAGTGTACCTACTAAACAAAGCGCTGTAAGGTTTACACCAGGCCCCGAGAGCCTGGTACGAGATGCTTTCCAAACATCTTCTAGCAAACCGTTTCACCAGAGGAACAGCAGACAGTACACTCTTTACCAAGGAAGTAGATGGACATTTGATTATTGTGCAAATTTATGTGGACGATATCATCTTTGGGTCGACAAATGAACAACTGTGTAAGGACTTTGAGAAAGTCATGAAAGAAAAATTCGAAATGAGTGCTATGGGGGAGACGAAATTCTTTTTGGGGCTTCAGGTTGAACAACTGGCAGACGATATTTTCATTCACTAGACGAAGTATGTTAATGATGTGTTGGAGAGATTTGACATGACAGGAACTAAACCCGCATCTACCCCTCTAGCCACAAACCACAGCATTTGTCCCGACGAACATGGAGAAAGAGTTGATGAAACATTATATTGCTCCATGATCGGATCCTTGATGTATCTCACAGCTTCTAGACCAGCTATCATGTACCCGACATGCCTTTGCGCCAGATATCAGTCAAACCCAAAGGAATCACATCTGTTGATCGTCAAAAAAATCATGCGCTACCTGAAAGGATGCCCAAGCATCGGCTTGTGGTATCCACGACATGACGACTTCAACCTCGCGGGTTACTCTGACTCTGATTTTGGTTGCTGCAAGCTGAATGCTAAATATACAAGGCTGGCTGCCAGCTCTTCGGAACTCGTTTGGTAACATTGCAATGCGAGAAATAGACCGCGGTCGCTCTCTCTACTTGTGAAGCTGAATACGTTTCAGCATCCAGTTATTCCCAAATATTGTGGATACAACAACAGATGAGAGACTTCGGACTGCAATTTCTTGATACACTATGTAGATAACAAGGAGACTATTGATATCACAGTCAATCCTTGTCAACACTCACGCACTAAACATATTGAGATTCGTTACCACTTTATCTGTGACTGTCACGAGAAAAGGTTGGTACGAATTGAGAAAATCCACACCGATGACCAAAAAGCAGATTTTACACCAAAGCTTTTGACAGAACAAGATTTCGAAATCTTTCAAAATTAAATGGTTAAAAGAATCTGACATCGGGGATGTTTATGAGGTTGAATTTGAGGATGACGATGTTGTGATGTGATCCTCATCGGTATGTCACATGTTTTCTGTAAATATTTTTCATGCTTTCTTGAAAATAAAAATCCAAAAATATGTTTTTGATTTTAGGGGGAGAAAAGGCTGTTGAAAATACAAAAACATCGAAAAATTTGAAAAATTAAAAAAAAAAAAACTTGAAAAATACAAAAACATTAAAAAAGACAAAAAAAGTTTTGTGTATAGGAGGAGATGATAGTACATCAGTGGACTGTTACAGTACGCTAAAGAAATGTATCGTTTAAAAGGTGTCTAAACAGGTCTTTCTAAGGATGTGCCAGTAGGCTTCGCACGTTCAGTAAACTGCTTTCGAGATATAAACCTAAATCGATAAACTGATAAATCTGTGGCTTAACATCTCTCAGATATATGGACTTAGTACTCTGAAATTTCATTTGAGAGAATGCCATATTCTGAGATACTAGTTCTTTATATTTAGTTGATATCTGGGGTATTATACGAGTTCTTCTGATTTTGTGTCGGCAATGGCCTAGAACTTGTATAATACTTTCGCATTATTCACCCCCAAAGCTGTATAAAAAAATGAATGAAGAAAAATGTCATAAACAGATACGACATTCTGCACTACTAAAATTAAAAGATTCCCAAGAGGAACACCACCTAAAGTCGAGCCTTCATCTCTTTCTCTGTACAGAAGTACTACCGTGAGCTCTCAAGGTTTTGCATTTCACCCTTTTACAGATATCAGTTAGATATATTCACCTGTGAGATGAAATCTAGGGAATCTCGATGCGAGAGTATATTCTGAGGTGGGAAACACAAATCAGGCCATGTTGATAAATATTACCTAACGTATCTTGAAGCAGTTGAAAAATGTGTAGAGGTTTCAGTGGATCAGTATACTGACAATCTAAAAGATAATCTGTTTAAGAACTTAAAGTTTTATCTAGTGCAACGGTACTAGTAATGTGTCTCAATAAACTGATATGATCCTCTAACACAAACTCGCAAAAATATGTATGTAAATATGTTTGTACATATTGCTTTAAGTATCTTTATTTAAGAAATATTCAAAAAGTTCAAAAAGATTTTCTTCTATACTTTAGTTTTTGACTGCCGGTGATGGAAAACAGATCTTCAAAGTCGAAAGCTATAGAATGCTGAAGGAAAGCTAAGAAACCATGGGCTGGGAGCTAATCTTGAAACAAAGTCTGGTTTGAAACGTTTAAAAAGTTCATTAATTTGAAGCTTAAAATCAAAAGAAAATGTCAGTTTTGGTCAAAATGCGGTCAACCAAGGTCATTAACTTGGACTTGGTAGCTAAATCAGTTAAACAGGGTCATTAACTTGGACTTGGTCAACTGAGTGGGTAAATAAAACTGAAAACACACGAAAAAGTTAGAAAGTTTAAAAGAGTGAAAGAGTGAAAAATTTTCGCACGAAAATAATGCCAAAATTTTCGCACGAAAATATATGCCTATATATAAGGAGAGATGAAATAGATTTCGTACGAAATCTGTCATCTTCATCCTTGTTTTCACTTTGGGCGATTTTGAGCGAAACCCTACTTCTACTAATTAGGGAGGTTGGTCGGCACACCTCTTATAATGGTGAAGGTATAACTTCAAAAACAAACCGTAATTCTAAGGATTTTGGACCGAATAGGACATAAAACATTGTTCTAGGTTAAACTAGCCCGTAAAACTTAAAATTGAACTTATAAATGTTAAAATTGGCACTTTTAGCCTAGGTTCACCGGTTCAATTTCATGAAAATCACAAGTTGACGTATCGGTTCAAGTTTGGAATTCTTTTGGGGAGGACATAGATTTTCGCACGAAAATTTCTGATAAACTGTTATAACATAGTGAGAATTTTCGTACGAAAAATGTGTCGAAATTCTAAGAAAATTTCGCACGAAAATTCTGCTGGTTCATTGTGTTTGAAAATTTTGTCTAACTTTTGCACGTCTCTCTGTTCTACATGATAAGTCAGCAGTTTTTCAGGCTATGCACAACTCAGGTTGTTTATTAGACAAAGAAGTGCTAGAATACGCGCCATTTTCACAGTATCATGAGTTTATAACTCGACTGCCTATATTTCACGCGCTTACAACGCATCATGATGTGTACGAGTCACATATTGAAAGATTTTGGGATGCAGCAGAACTACAGCCAGAGCCGAGGGCCATTGTGTCAGCTGTAAGAATTGGAGATCAAGATATTGCAGTCACGATTACAGAAGACCTGATTCGAAAAGTTCTGCAGATAGACGACAAAAGTGACTACCCAACGAGATTTAAAGAAAAGAAGGTAAAGGGATGCTTTTTCTGAATGGGTACAACGACTACATGAAACCGTATAAGATCAACAGATTCGGTCTACCCTATCGATTCCTTGCTCATTGTGTTACAAGATCTTTTAGTCACAGGTAAGGGGGATGGGACGTTCCGATTGACTACCAGATGTGTATGATCGTTGCCCTTATTCTCAACATGCCTTATAACTTCAGCAAGATTGTTTTCGAGCAGATGGTGCTAAATCTGGGAAAAGGGTCGATTCTGGCAGTACCCTAGATTCATACAGATGATTCTTGATCACTTACATCCGGCTCTGGAAAAGGATGAAGATGATTTACTAGAGTTAGATCACATGTCTCCGTCCGATCTTCATAACTACAGCAATTACAGAAAAGGCGGCAAGGCACCAGCTTTCAAGCCTATTTTTGGATCATTCATTAACGAAAACTACCAAGCTCCTCCGGGTGAGAAATGGAGAAATGAAGGTAGTGGGGATGAGAAATAAGAGTTAGACGCAATGGAGAATTTTGAGGAGAAGTGCAGTCATTGGTTTGTAAAAGGCGATGGCCAAAAGAGTAGAGGTCACCATACTCGACAAAAGACCACAACCACCTCTACTACATCAAAGCGCAAGAAAGCTGCTGGATCTTCATCATCCGCCCCTAAACGTTAAAAGAAGCAGCCAAGTATTGTTACGGGGTTAGTTGATGAACCAGAGCCTGAGGAAGTTCCTAGTTCTGAACCTGTTTAAGAGGAAGCGAATGTGGAGAATGTTGAGTCTATGGCTATGAATATTGAACAACAAGCTTTTGGTTCTGTTACGGGAGGTGATGGTGATGGTGATGATGATAGATCATCTTCGGGTCCTGATTCCGAAGATGAGTTAAAGAAACAGGAAGAGGAGAGGAAAAGAAAAGCCTTAAAGGATAAAAAGAGAAAGCAAATTGGTGATGATGATGTTGATTTCTTTCCGTTTGAGTCTGAGGAGGAGATTACAGTGGTTTAGCCCGCTAAAAAGCCAGCTGCTAAGCGTATTACAAGAGCTGTGTAAAAGCCTGAATCAGCGGCAGGAAAATTAAGGATTAAGTTGAGAACTAAAGCTGCAGATCCTCCTGTTGCTCCAACGTCTGCTGAAGTATCTTCTCCTCCTCCTCCACAACCGTCTCCTCGTCCTATATATACGCAGAAGCCGCAATCTCCTCCACCCCAACACGCTACAACAGATGTTTCTATGCCATCTCCTCCATGTCCTCCTATTCTCACTCCTCCTACTACTTCGCATCCTGTGCCACCTTCTTCATCTCACCCAACTCAAGGAACCTATGATACATGATTTGATGATTTCATTTTAGATTTTGAGGATGTTCCTGGTGGAGAAGCCTTTTCAGCTAACAAATGTATGAAGGAAGGCTGGAAGAATTGCAGGCTGAGATCAAGAATGCTGAGGAACGCATCAAGGTCTTGAGTTGGACAGAGACAGCATAAGGGAAAGTCTGAGGATTTTGACTGATGATAAAGACAGGTTTATGCACGTATCTCAAAAGGTTTCTACTTATGAGGAAAGAATCAAGGTGCTAGAGAATGAGAGTGAAGTTTTAAAAGCGACACTTAAAAGTTACGAAACAGAAAATGAAAGGATGATTAAGAAGATGGATGAATACGAGGCCGAACGAACGTCAAACAACAGGCAAATTGAGCTGATGAAGAAAATTCTGGTTAGAAATCTTGGGATCTCACAAGCAGATGAAATAGAACAGATTGAAAGAGAAGAGGCTAGGCAAAGAGTTGCAGAGAAAAGAGCAAGCTTCTAAGGCTATATCTGATGCTGAAGGCAAGGGAAAGAAGAAAATAGAAGGTTTATTTGTTGAGAAACAGTCTGAGCCAGAAGTTGTTGTTTCGTTGGATCCTGTGACAGAACAATCTGCGCCGGAAGCTGAATCCGTGCCGGTATGTCTTGAGATGGTTGTATACAAGCCTCCTCCTCCAAGGTTTGTCATGGTAGGGTTGCCACGAGAAATTGAGATTGATTATTCAGGGCTTCCTGAAAAACATCGCAACTACATGGAGAGGAAGCTTGAGAAAAAGCGCCAAATGGATAAAGAGATTGAAAACAAAGTTGAGTCTTATTTCGAGAATGTAGAAGTTGATAGTGGTGTTAGTGGTAGGAAGGATGATAAGGATGTTGACGGCTCTGGGGTTCGTGTATCTGATAATGTTATTAATGAAAAACTAGACATTTCTGTGTACTTGATCGACTCTGCTAACCAACATTCTGCAGATATTTTTCAGGGGGAGTCCAGTGATATGGCACAAGGCTTAGGGCAAGCAGGAATCCTCACCGCATCTTCTTCATCAGCTGTTCCTGCTATGCCTAAACCATGAATATTCTATCTAGAGCATGATGTCGAAGAAGGGGAGTTTGCGCACAGCTTCTCCAAGGCCGAATTAGCAGAGTTGTATGGTCTAAATGAAGAATCATTTGTGTTTGACTTTGAAGATGATCTGAACAACACAAGTGTCGAGCCTAATGACTATCTGTTCTAGCCTGTTCCAGATGCTGAAGATTATGATCATGTGGTTATCGATGATTGGGATTCAGACGGTTATGATGACAATGATGCTACATATGCCGGAGAGGGTACATACGTCTTCCCAACGTTTGCAGAAATGTTTTCATCTGCAAATGATGATCTATTGAAGAACAAAGTTGAAGAGGTAGTAAAGTCATGATCAGTACCTCAGCAAATGACAAAGGAAGAAATCATTGAGATGAAGAAAAGATGGTTTAAAGAAGTTCCAATCGAACGAAAGTATTTACGTCCTTTGGCCTTCTTTACCAGAGATCCTGATGCTTCATTAGGAGATATCATCAGCCGGGGATGGATTGAGGAGCTGAATGTATATGCAATCAAGAGGGAGTTTGGGGCGCAATACTTCAGACACTTAAAGGATATAAAGACATTACCTCACTGGGATGTCACAGAGTTGGCACAATCAAAGCTTTTCAATTTAAAGATCAAGTTTCACGACAGAGAGTTGTGGAAAGTCATCAAGTATGAAGCCATGCACAACTTTCCTCGTTGGAAACCTCATTATCCAAGAAAAGTGACGAAGATTGATCCGGTCACTCAAGAGAAAGATGTTACTTTGTTTGTGAAGCGGCCTCGTGCAATGAAGAATATGCTGCTCATGGAAATGGAACAAGACTTCTACAAAATCTTTAAGTGGTGGCACTATGATTCGAGCCAGGTGAAGCTGTTATTTGTGTTGAACCCAATGAAGACTCTTGGAAGATCACCAAAGAATTATCAGAGTCTGTCATTGCTCACAAGCGGATTTACGGGTTATGGAGAGGGATTCGTGTGTTGGATCCTCTATGATTAGTCAACTGTTCGAAGAAAGATATTGAACGTCTATTCTATGTGAAGAGCAGCTATGAAGATAAGGATGAAGCTCAAGCTCTACATTTTCAAAAGATTGTTAACGTTTGTTATGCACATGATATTCACTCAGGTAAAACATGGAACACATCCTGGAGAGAGCTTGAAGCAAAAGAGGAGAAAAAGGAAGATAAGAAAGAGGCAGAGATTGAGGCAAGACGTAAGATTGTTGCTCGTAAGAGATTCAAGTTTGGCAACACATACAATCGACCTCCTCCAACGGATCAAACTCCTATTCCTTCTGAGGAGCGTCGAAAGCCTCCTAAGCACTTTTCCGGTGGATCAAGTTAAATGCTTTTTGAAGATTTTTGAAGAAAAAGTTTTGAAGACCATCCAAGACTGCGACAACATCCATCGGCGAGTCTGTTGGTGCACATATGTCTATTGCCTACGTCTAGAATGAGTCGATAGTATAGATAGGGCTTTGCAGTGTCAAATGTTAAACGTTAAAGTTTTTGTATAATAGTCAGAGTTTTCATGCGAAATCTGAAGGATTTTCGCACGAAATTTTTGTGCGAAAATACTCCAAGTCATTAGGTGCTGAAATGTTTTCCTATAAATAGGTGACTTGGGGTGTTAGTCAATTATGCTGTTTTTGGAGATCAGAGGCGAAGCCCTGCTCAAATCTAGTCTGTAATCTGTTAAAATTGATTATACAAGATTCAGATGTGTTAAACAGTATCCTAATACTTGTCAATTGTTTGTTTACTCGGTTAACAATGAATCCCGCCTCTGTTAACTGAGCAAATCATACCGGAAGCTCACGAGTTGGGTCCAATCCTACACTCACAATTAACATACAACTTTTTTGTTCTTTTCTTCCTTTTTAATGAAAGGCAAAATGTTCAGATTTTTTATTTATTATAATTATAATAAACATTAAAAGACAATTTTGTCTTACATTAAAAGGAAGGAAAAAGATAAAAAAGTTGGATTTTAACTCAAGAATCTAACCAGATTTTGATTTTAAATGAAAATGACAACAAAATTGAAACCACAGGAAACCAAGTTCAAAAATTTTGAGTTTTGGACTAAACTGACAAAAATGATTAGACGTCAAGAACCAATTCCACAGTTTTTTTTATTATTTTTTTGAGTAAAAGTGACTTTTTATTAATTTACGAAAAAATTATATAAAATTCTTTATTGACTTTTTTTTTCTTTTTTATTCAAACGAAAAAATTATATAAAATTCTTTATTGACTTATTTTTTTTCATTTTTATTCAAAAATTGGTATGTTTGAGAAAGAAAGGTATTTCGGGTGAAAAGTTATTACGGATAAAAAAACTTTTAGTTTTTCACAAGAAACGAATAGATACTCTTTTTTCTTCTTTTTCCTTTTTTCTTTTTAATATTCATCTACACTAAAAGTTTTCTAGATGTTTTATGTAAGTTACTTTTTAAATTCTTTTTATAATTTCTCACCTTTTATTAGGTGTTATAGCATTATGATGTTGAAAACTAAGTGACAAAAATAAAAGTTATACGAATTTAGTTACTATTGTCATTGTTTGGTATGGTTCATAGTAATTTAAAGTGGGAAATAAAAGCAAAGCGAGAAAATTCAGTAAATTATAACCATATTTCACAATTTAATTCGAATTGATGAAAAAAACCCATAAATAAGAGTAAATTGCACAAAACGTCCTTTAAGTTTCACCAATCTTGCAGGTTTCAGCCTTAAACTTTAAAAGTTGTCAAAACCAGCCTTTAAGATTAAATTAGTTACGGGTTTCATCCTTTATCACTAACCCAGTTATTAAATCATGTTAAATGGCATCACATGGAAGCCATGTCAGGGTAAAACCGTCTATTTCATACTTAAAGGACGTTTTGTGCAATTTACTCATATTTATTACTTAGAGAAGATCTAATATTGTTGAGTTATTTCTCACGCTTCAAAAGAAGTTGCTGGACAACTTTGTTCTCCTCAGACATACGCACACGCCTTGACCGAATCTGAGACTGTACACGAGCCAACGTTTGCATACATTTAACTGATTGACCTTGAACCACCGATCTCAACCGCCAACGTTTGCTTGGCGTTTGACTGATTGACCTTGAACCACCGATCTCAACCGCCAACGTTTGCTTGGCGTTTGACTGATTGACCTTGAACCACCGATCTCAACCGCCCAAGCCTTCTAAGAACACGCAATGCCATCCTCGCCTGAAAACAATATAATTATATAACCCCACAGATCAAAAAACAGTTTTACAAATTTTTATTATGCTAATATAATTTACCAAGTGCCCGCGGAAGCTGTTTGAATCCTGATAGCAGCCATTTCTACTGCAGATTCATTCAGGAAATGGGCGCTGGACGTCAAGAGGACAACTTTGGCAGCAGCATGGGCGACTGCCACCGCCGCTTCTGTTGCCATTGCGTTCGCATACGCGACCGAATACGCGTGTTTACTCTGCTCATTCTCGGCTTCATTAGATTAACAAAATTCCCTACTGTTTTTGTTTGTGACAAATCTTTATCCACACTCCTACTACCTTTCCGTTTCCAAACCAATATTTCTTTGAACTCTTTTTACAAGATTTCTGTTTTATAAAAACATTAAAATTTAAAAGTTAAAAGTTAAAACCCACATTGGCATTTCATCAAACAACTTGTGTGCAAACAAAAAGAATTTCAAAAAGATGAAACAATTAGAAACCTTTTCTTTCTTTGAATAAGAATGACTTATAGTTTTCTTTACAGCAGATTACCAGCTTCCTTTCTTCCATATTGTTAATCAAATCATTTTCAAACATTACACAATCAAGTTAACAAAATCAAAATACTATAAAAGCAAAACATGCAAGTGAAATACCTGCAAGTGTGGAGAAAATGGGGAAACAATGATGCGAATTTTGGGTTAAATTTGAAAAGGTAATGAGTGTGTGATAAGAGAGATTTTTGGTGAATGTTTTGGTTGATGTTTGAAGATGAACAAAGGTTTTTTTGGTTATGAACATGAATCTAACATGAAAAAAACGGTTTTACCCTCACATGCCTTGCATGTGAGGCCATTTAACATGATTTAATAACGGTGTTAGTGATAAAGGATGAAATCCGTAACTAATTTAATCTTAAAGACTGGTTTTGGCAACTTTTGAAGTTTAAGGCTGAAACCTGCAAGATTGGTGAAACTTAAAGGACGTTTTGTGCAATTTACTCCATAAATAATAAATAATGTTCATATATGTGTCGATATAGGTCACTTAACTTTTAAGAAAAAAAGAATTGTGATTTTTTTCTTTGAAATGCGTGACCAATGAAAATTGAGCAAATTTAAAGAACGAAAAACTGAGTAACTTTAGGGCCACGCTTGAATATTTTGGTTACCGTCAACTCAATATATTTTCGAGTATGGTAAATGATCTCGTTAGTTCACATGACGATATTATATTATTGATTTATGTAACTTATAAAAAGCAATATATTTGTATGTTCATAGCGACTGGGTATATAATATATCATAAAAATACACCTATAGATCATATTAGCTAACATATAAAGGAGTCATGTACTCATATGTTGAAGAAAACCATAAAGCACATACGATGAAATTGGTATTCGGTATCCCTCGTCAAATGGCATCGTTTGTTCATACAAACCCATTATCATCCATGTTAGGTTAGAGGGAGCAGGGGAGTAGGTACATAGAGACGTACGGGTTTGGCCAAACCCGTACCAAAACAAAAATTAATGTTACATATACGTGTATTTCGACATCACACTCATAGAAATTTCAACATCGAACCCGTAGAAAAATCCAAAATTTAGTGATAGACAATCGATCGTTCGTCCCTCGAAAATCTCCGAACCCGTAAGAAAAAAATCTTTGCTACGCCACTGGAAGGAAGCTTTCTAATGCCTCTACCGAACCATCTTTGGAGTACGAACAAAGTGATGCTGCAACATATTGGGAAGTTATGTACAAGTCTCGCATAAACTGGTGTAAGGAGCTAATGAATCCTAATTAAGACTGAATTGTAGGGTATGTTGATTAAATTTCACTTGTAATTTTTTTGGTTAAACTTCAAAAAATCCAGGGATATAGTTTAATTTGTTTATTTGGTTAACCTTTATTTGTTTTGGTTATTTGTATCTTTTCATATAATAATGATAATCTTTAGGATGTAGATGGCTTGGCTCGATTGATCATTTAGATTGTATAGTGAAAGTTTGTCGTTTATGACAATAAGATGTATAGTAAAAAACGCAAATGTAAAAACACAAAGAAAATTAAATATTTAATCCAACACTAACTTTTTATGTATGTTTAACAAATCTTCCTCCGGCGTAGTAACAAAAAAAAACCCAATGTCAAACTGATTATTTTTCTTTAACTTCTCACACAAATAAATATAAAAACATTTCTTTAGCCACCTCCATTAATAAAATTTGTGATGTATGATTAGATCAATGAAAGACCCTTGTTCTAACCATATATTTTATCATATTAATAATCCGAAGTCACTACTCATATCATCTTGCAATTGCTCATTAGATCAATGAAAGACCCTTGTTCTAACTATATATTTTATCATATTAATAATCCGAAGTCACTACTCATATCATCTATATCTTGGTCGCATGAAGGTAGCTATTGTACGTCAAGATGGTTTAGAGAGGGAATAGTTGGTGTTTTGATGAAGGTTGCCGGTTGTAGATTGAGAGCATTTAGGGAGAGAGACAAGAGACTGAGACAGAGTGAATTAAAAATAAGATTTTTTATAGCGGTAATTCTTTTTAGAAAGAAGGTGTGAAAATCAAGGTTGTTTTTGACAAATTTATTATATTCATTAATTAAATTAAATATATATTAAAAAGTGTTGGGTGATGAATAATATTTTTTTGTCATTTAGTGATTTTTACTCAAACCCTATGTAGTTTACTCAGTTTATTTTTTACACCCTAAATTTAATAAAGTCATCAAACAAATCCTAAAGTTTAACAACTTTTTTTACTTTGTTTTTTAGAGTTTTTCTTTCGATTTTTATAATAGGTCCCTTTTTGTCATTTAATGAATTTTCATTTTGACCCCCTGTAGTTTACTTCTTATACTATAAATTAATAAAGTTATCAAATAACTCATAAACTTCAATAAATTTTTCTTTTGAGTTTCTTTTAGTGTTTTTCTTTTTCGGTTGTTGTATCCGATGTCAGTATCGTATTGATATTGTAATGAACCAAACTGTTGTGCACCAAACTCCTAGTGCAACGCACGTGTAATTTTACTAGTTTAATTTTATGCTAGTTATTATACTGTTTAAAATCTATTTATTAATCATCAAGGTTTTGTTTTTGACAAATTCTTTATATTTAATGAAATGCTAGTTATCATACTGTTCAAAAATCAATTTACTAAAATATTGTATGTACTAGAATCTAGCTTAATTGTCAATTCTTTGTTTACCGAATATACACTTGCACTTTTGTTTATATTAATACCTACCATATATTTAAACTCATGCTAATTCAAGGTTTTTAATTAGAAAAGTATCCATTGACAATATGTTTGTTTTAATATTATTAAATAAATAAAGAAACAAGATCTCTTGTCTGTGTTTGCATCATTACCAATATTTGATAAGATAAGTCCTAATTCCTATTTATGAAATCATGGCCACCCTAAAAGTGGCTGTTAGTGCCTTGTTTTCATTCGTTCTTCCACGTCGTTATATCACTCTCAACCAAGACCTCAAGTCAACCTGTAATATCCCCATGACGCATGATCAAAAAGTTGTAGAATGACACGGCCCATAACCGCTTCACATGTAACTTTTGACTCTTTGCGAACGTGTTAGGACCCGGTTCACTTGACTATAGGAACGCTTGCAGTAGTAGTGAGTTAGTGCCTTGTTTTCATTCGTTCTTCCACGTCGTTATATCACTCTCAACCAAGACCTCAAGTCAACCTGTAATCTCCCCATG
The DNA here is from genome assembly GCA_947069175.1 of Scalesia atractyloides. Classification (NCBI taxonomy): domain Eukaryota; kingdom Viridiplantae; phylum Streptophyta; class Magnoliopsida; order Asterales; family Asteraceae; genus Scalesia; species Scalesia atractyloides. The sequence goes on from CAMTDV010001634.1 coordinate 70,661,791, forward strand.
ACGCATGATCAAAAAGTTGTAGAATGACACGGCCCATAACCGCTTCACATGTAACTTTTGACTCTTTGCGAACGTGTTAGGACCCGGTTCCCTTGACTATAGGAACGCTTGCAGTAGTAGTGAGCCTTGAGTTGGCTCTGTGACTGTAATAAAGAGTATGTTCTGGGACCTTATGATTTGATGGTTCTAATTATGAGACTACAGACGGTAACTCCTTGGTTCTCCAGGTGCTATTTTTAGTATAGGCGTTGATGCAACCTACCTCTTTTCTTGCTAGGGATCAAATAGTATTCTTTTCCTTGTGCAAAACTGATTGCGAGTCACGGTGTTTGAATTTTAAAAATATTTTAATGCTCCAAATTGTCTTCAAAACTACAACTATAATTTCATCAAAAGCGTTGGATGAGAGTTTAGACTTAAAAGTCATAATTATCACACTCTAATTACCACATCTTTGGGACACTTGCAAGTAACTCATTAGTATAGGTACGTTACTACCAGTTGACTCTGTCTACTGGCAGGCATGGTGTAGATAAGGAATCCATTAACTATGTCCTTAAGGGAGATTAACAGTGTTACTTTTTTACATGTCACAAACATTGCATGGAATTCGTGGGTTTGGATTTAGTATAAATGCAATCGGGTGGGTTTTCGCCCCAAACTCAACGTTTAGATAAACGATTCGTGTTTGTGTCTAATCTCTGTGGTTGCTGGTTGACCCGCTTAACCTTTTTTATTGTTTTCTAGATGGGTTTATTTAATAGCTTAAATTAAATTCTTTAGGTATTTCTTGTGCTAGAATTGAAAAGTTTAAAAGCATATTGACATACTTAAAAACATAATTGTTATAAAATAAAATCAATATGCATATTTATAACTTTTAAGTATTAATATACAAAAAACTTTTTTTTTGTTAGTTGTGTCATGTTCATGTCAAACCGAGAATACACGTATGTTTCATGTGTGACGATTTTTGAATATTTGTACAAATTTAGGGTTCGAATCAATTTCAATCCGCGAACATGACTCGTCCAACAACCGTAGGGAAGATGTTTATATGTAAAGACACAACTGCTACGACAAAATAACACATGTAATATGAGGATAGATTTACGAATACTTGCAAACACTTCCGATTTAGGTTACAGTTTTAGACCCAGTTATTGTATTTATTAGATCTAAGGATCCACAACTGTAACAATCATAGATTGGTCATTGTAGATATACGGAGCAACCATGTAACATGTTGGGGCAGTTTTAGGTTGTCAGGAATGGTGTCATGTGATAGTGGTGATTTTTATGTGTGATACGTCATGACATCATATAATTTTTTGAAGTTGTTCAAACTTTTACCATGCGTTGAATCAAGTAGACAAAAAGTAAACGATGGCTGGCGAACATCGTTGTCTTTAGTTGGTTGTTTTTGCACTTCTTCCATTCCATTCCATTTTGTTAAGGAAGACATATCCATATATCCCTTTTAGTGTTTTACTTTTTCCACACTTCACTCAAACTCGAAGGCCCAAAAAGTCGTGATACATGAGTACATGGCAGTAAACATTATCTTGTGACTACAACATAAAGGAGATTAATATTTTGTTTATTTTTTTTTTCTCGGTGACACAGATATGTCTCTGTGTGTTGGTAGTACTAATTGCATGGCCATACAATTTTTTGTTTTAATTCTAATAGCGATTAGCAATTCTTTGTTAGAAATATTATATGTAACTAAATGATTATATACCAAAAATTAAAGGAGAGGCTGAGACTAGTAATAAATAAAAGTCAAAAAAGAAGATAAGGCGGGAGAAAATGTATAAAGTATTAACTAATTCATTACACATATCCTCACTAATTAAGTATATTAGGTGAACTCCACTTATCACATAATTTATTTAAATATATTAATGCAGATTTTTATCCAGGTTTTATATTAAACTAGTTAGGTTAGAACTTCGTGTATTAGACAGGTTAAATGAATGAAATATTATATATATAGTTAGTAATGAAGATTTAAACATTAAACAAATAATACTTCAAAACTGTTTTAAACTTATTAACCTCGCTAATTGCTTCATCAAAATCCTCATACTTCATTTGATGTATGCTTTCCAAGTCAATTAACATTCTAACCTATATCAATTTCCTGAGTTAATTATCAATTATTAGCGTCATTGACTGAATTATGCTACCTTTTTAGTGAACATGGAGCTACAGACTTTCTTTCATACTAAAAGCCGAAGTTTAACACTAAAAGTGTCAACTATGTATACGGAATTAGCCTGAAGTTTAACACTAAAAGTGTCAATTATGTATACGGAATTAGCCTAAAGTTCCTAAAAAATAAAATGTATCAAATAATTGGGTATACATCAACAAAGATGTTGTAATTCTTGTGGAGCAAAGGAGTTCAATATAATCTATGTTTGATAGAAAAGTATAATCTATGATATAATGCATTGTATCATAAACATAGGGTTAAGTTATTCTACAAAGACTTCTAATTGTAAGAAGTGTAAGAAGACATCAGAGATTGACAAGTGTCCTACGAGAATTCAAGTGGGAAGGGTAATTTTGTCTACATGATGAGAGAGAATATGCACATACAAGTCACATGTTATTTCCCCTTCAATTTTTAAACCTCCGTAACTTTTTATACATCATTTGTTTTTAAAAAAAATTATACCATAAAATCAAGCATTTTTTATCTTTAATATGGGTACCATATTGTTACATTTTTCAAAAAAAAAAATTCAAAAACCTAGTTGTGTATGACACAATTGACATGACGTAAAACACAATGTAAAGTAGAGTAAAAACACAATCAACGACAACAGATAAAGACACAATGGACAACTGATTAAAACACAACAACCATGACCTTGACGTATAACACAATGGTTATAATGTATAACACGATAAGTATCAAACTAAATAAAATCACAATTGATGACAACAGATAAAAGACACAATTGATGACAACAGATAAAAGACACAATGGAGAGCATATGAAGACACAATGGAAAACAAATTAAAAACACAATACACAATTAACAAGAAACTAAAACACAATTAACAAGAAACTAAAACACAATGGATAACAAATTAAACATAATGACCTAAACAAATAACGCAATTTATAGAAATCTCAGATATAACATCATCTTCATTGTGTCATATATTGTGTTATAGATTCTTATAAAACATACACATTCAAAAACCCGAAAACCTAAACCTCCCACTCCCACCCTCGCCCCCACCCCAACCCAAAAACCTAAACCCCCCACCCCCCACCACCCCCCCCCCCCCAAAAAAAAAAATTGTACCTCAGCAAAACACCCCAAAAAACCTAAAAAAACTACCCTCCCCCCCCCCCCCAAAAAAAAAAAAAAACCCTAACACCCCCCCCCCATCCCCCAAAAACCTAACACTCCCCAACCCACCCCACCCCAAGACCCAGTTAGAAGACACAATGACGAAAACCTTTAACACAATGCCAAAAAAAACCCTAGTAAAAATGAAAAATTTTATTTTATTTTTATATGACAATATGGTGGTCATATTAAAGATAAAAAACCGCGCGTTATTATGGTGAAGTTTTTTTTAAATGTCCTATGAAAAAGTTATGGACGTTTTAAATCGATGGTGGAATTGACATGTGCCTTGCATGTGAAGAGAGAAAATCCATAAATGTAGGATTCCTTTTATACCTTCTATTATCTTCTTTTTCCTACAATTAATCTCAACCCTCCAAATCTAATGTAACATTCGTCAAAAAAATGAATGAATCCTAAAACCCGACCTGTTTTTGTAACTCGATCCGTTTTCATATTCCACGTAATTTTGTTTAATGTTTAAGCAATAAAATGTCTTGGATTCTATGTTTTGATCATACATGTTATCATATCTGGTGATTTATAGTCTTATACATGTTTAGACAACCTTGTAAATTCATTTCCATGTATTTTGAAGCAACCCTCTATATCTCAAGGTCTAAAACTAGGGTTTTCCTTAAGTTAATCAAAAACTTTGGAGAC
>CAMTDV010001634.1:70665927-70786938 GCA_947069175.1 Scalesia atractyloides
AAGTTAATGAATGTTATTCTTGTCCTCAATACAAGTCACCAACAAGTTCGTTCACATTATTGAAATCGTCGTGTTATATATAAACCATAGCATTTGTAATTTGAAAGCTTGAAAACAACTTGCACATGTGTGTCACCCCAAAACATTTGTAAAATATAAACGAGGGGAGCTATGTACTCACTTGGGATTGCTATTGTAACCTTGAATCAAAGATAAAATAAGCTCAAAAGTCCGGGAAATCAAGCGTGTCCTAAAATCGGATAATTGTGTAAATATCGGGACTTTAATCGGCGGATCGGATAGAATGAGGTCTTGTAAACCAAATGAGTTTTGGAACTCATATGAAATGGTTTAACAAAGTTAACATTCTATTTGGAAGGTTCCTAAGTGCTTTTAACCTGTTACGACCCGTTAAGGTAGTTTAAGCCACTTTAACACGTCATTTGCGTAACTATGTAATCGGATGGTTAGATATGTGTTATGATAAGTCCTATATGCCAAAACATGTTTGATTATGTTATAACATCAGTGTATAAGTCAAAATTTATTTTACATATGCTTATAGTTGCTTTATTTGGAAAAAAGACATTTTAGTCATTATTGAAGATCATAACAACTAATTATCATAACACTAATCAAATGTTATGACCATAAGGTATAACCCCAGAGGGTTATTCCCTACTCAACTATGGTCACAAATATGTATTTGGTTGGGTTCGAAGATCAACCAAACGGGTCGGATTTGAAAGTCAAAGCGGTGGTCAAAACCGCTTGACAAACGATCCTAAACAAGCACTAAACTAAAAGTGACGAATTAGGCATGTTTTGACATGTCTAACTAAGTTATAAAAGTGTTTTGGTATCAAAAAAACTGTTTTGGTACCCGAAATAGTTCCGTAGTATAATGCGCATTTATCGCATTATTGACTGAAACTTTGACTCGCCACAATGACTAGTAATCGTGGAAATCAGTAGGCATGATCACTAAGGACCATAATCATCATGATCACAATCACGTTGCAAAGTTCAACTGGACCTTGCTTTTACCAATTCATGGTCCGAACTGAAAGTCAAACAGAAAGTCAAACTGTTTGATTTTTAGTTCAAATATGCTAAAAGAATTGAACAAGATCTGAATGAAACACTTAAATACACTCTAGGAGAGCCTTAGAACTCACAAGATGATCTCCAAATGGTTGCAACTCCAGATAAGGGCAAGGATGAAGGTTGCAAAAGTTCAAGTGGCTAGAACCCAATGTTATTTATAGTTGATTTGGTGTTATAAGATCAAAACATGTGTCCATGAGTCATCAATGGGTTGGATTAGTGTCATAACACATGTTAGATGCAGGAGAATGGGTGGCAAGTTCGTTTGCTTAATCAACAAGAGGGTTAACCAGCTGCTGCCAACAAGACTGATGTGCTAGAGCACACTTACGGACCGTATGGTGTATATGCTTACGGTCCGTAAGCATGGATGCGGGGCACAAGTTTTAGAAAATGGCAGAACAGGACCCTGCACACGTTTCGTCGCGTTTCGGCACTTCTAACACCCGATATGTGATACCGTGACGAAACCAGGTACACTTTGAATGGCCCTAAACATTAAAGCATGCTTAATATATTAATTGTGTGAAAACCCTAAACACATGCATGACTTGTGTGCTATGCTAAACGATATATGTTATCACTAGGAGGAATCCGAGAGCACGTCAAGGTTAACATGACACTATTAAGGGCCAACGATGCGAGTTTGGTGCCCTTAGCTTGTAACAACGTGTTAAACGGGAGCTTTCTGTTTAACAGTACACTAAACATTTAACAATGATTGTTAAGCCTTTAGTAGGGCTATTTAGGATTCTAAGTTCACGAACATCTTAACTATGTGCCTTAGACCATGACATAAGACTTGAAGCTAATCGAAGCTCGGGCACGCAAAACGAAGCAACTTCCCGGTTAGGGAAACGCCTTCGTTTTGAATATAGAAAAAGGCAACCAAACATGTAAGGAATGGCCAATCAAGCTTCAAAACACTTAAACTACCCTAATACGAGGCTTTTATGATTAAAACGTAACTGGGTTTCGATTTCGAGACGGTTATGCATATTTTTTAAAACCGAATCTTTTGACACTAAAAACGCGAAAAACAAAGTCCGTTTCGCAAATCAGGGATGCGTGTCGAACACTAAAACGAACCTAAATGCAAAACCGAAGATATACATAATATTTTAACACGCAAAACGAAGCACGAAAAAGCATAAGAGGCGTAGTGTTGGTGCAGAATGTCTATGTTATTGTCTTATATCGAGTCTGTATAGAATAGAGTTGTTTAGGCTAGCAAAAAGCAGTATTTATGTATTAAGAGGTCAAGTTCGCCCATGAGTAACATTTAAAGACAAGTTCGGGTGAACCTAGCTATCCTCTGGCGAACTTGAACATCTATAAATAGCTAGCATGCCTCTCTCATTTGTAACTTTGGCATCTCTGAGGCGAAGCTCTGTCAATTTGGATTCTTGAAGTTTAATCAATAAAATTGATGTTTAACTGATTAATTCTTGTCTTAATATTTCCGCTATCATGGACAATAGATATCAAATCTAGGTTCCTAAGCATCGAGGATCGGTCCTATAAGTGGTATTAGAGCTAGAATAGCCTGATTTGATTGATATCATGACAAGAACACTTCTAATTCTACTCCATTCTTCTATTTTTCTTAACTTTTTTACAAAAATGAAGAATTCACGGGCAAATTCTGTCCAATTTTCAATATGACATGTTAAATACAACATAGATAAACCCATGAGAGTTTGGAGACTAAAATCAAACGAATTGGTATCAAAATGTTGCAAAAACCATGTTTTCAAAACCCTTCATCATCGAACTTGTTAGCCAACTTCGACCGAACTTGAGGTAAAAAGACACTTTTTCAGTGAGTTTTTACCAAGTTCGCTTCAACTTGACGTGTTTTTGATAAAATTCCCTAAGTTCGCTCGAACTTAAGGCATTTTTGAGAGAATTATTGCCAAGTCCGCTCGAACTTACCAAATATTCATTGAGTTTATATCAAGTTCGACCGAACTTGATTAATATCAAGAAAATTTAGGTTAAGTTCGCCAGAACTTACAAGATTCTTATAAATTTCATTCAGCATGTTCGACCGAAGTTACTCAGGGACATTTTTCAATTAAAAAATCACAAGTTCGACCGAACTAGTGATAAATCTAAGAATTCTTCATTTTAATTACAAGTTCGACCGAACTTGTAGTAAATCTAACATTTTCAAAAGTTTCAACGTGTTTTCAGTGTACGTGTTTCGATATTCGCGATGGATGATATTCAGAGAGCGTATATGTCCGGAGTGGGTACATCCAATGCTAATGTCATACAGCAAGTCAATCTAGAAAACGAAATGGGCATGTCCGTTAAACCGCCAAAGTTAATGAGCATGGACGAGTATGAAGGATGGAAGGAGAAATTTACTTATAAGGTTCAGCCATGCATTTCCAAGGCTGGGTGTTGACTGAGAGAGGTTACACTGTTCCGTTGGACGAACATCAGCAAGAACTAGAGAAGTACAAGTACACCACAATACAGAAAGATGGGTACATTGCTGAGAAAAAGAGGATAAGCCTCATTCAACAATCTGTTAAAGAAGATATTCTGGTCTTGTTGCCCGAGTATACTACTGCGAGAGATCACTGGCTATCATTACAAAAGAAATACCAAGGCAACGCAGAGATGATCAAAAGTAACAAAGCTCTCATCATCAAGGAGTTTGATATTTTCAACATGTTGAAGGGCGAGACAATGAAGCAAATGATTGAGCGCTTCTGTCATCTGAAAGTCCAAATGAGAAGACATGGTCTCGAGAAGACAAAACCAGAGTACATCGATAAGCTTGCAGATGCGTTACCTGATGGAGAGTGGACTACTTATTTGATGGTTCTGAAAGAAAGTCCGAATTGGGAATTCTTTTAGTTGTCAACATTCATCGACAAACTTGAAGGTCGTGAAATGGAACTGCTGAAGATTGCAAATTCGAAGAATGCTAACATTGTTCAAGATGTTGGTCTGTATTACAAGAACATAATGCAAGACAATATTTCAAGCCCAAAGATACATAAAGCGTTCAATGCAAACATGAATTCTTCTCCACAGAATCAGAGCCAATCTTATCCTCAATATGATCAAAGTCCACAAAGCTCTGCGTTCTTAAGCACAGGGTCAGATGCTTCTTATCAAAGTTAAGCAAATCAGAATCAACACGAATTCTGATCCAAGTGTGTACAAGTGTAACATTGCTGTAAATCTAAACAATGTTGTTTCTGAGTAAGTTGCAAAATAACACATGTCACTTCTTGCCACTGTTCTAGAATCATACGAAAGTCTTGTAGCTGGAAAGATCGGCAATCCCGAAATGACCGCCGAAGACTACGATCAGGTGGACGAAGAAGAGCTTGAACTGATGGACATAAAGTGGTCACTAGCTTCTATCATTCAAAGGGTCACAAAGTTTGTTGCACTCACTGGCAGAGATATCGGAAATTCAAGCACAAGCTAGGGTTCGATAAATCCAAGGTCATTTGTTTCAGATTCCGACAGAAATGGCATTTTAACAGAGAATGCAAAAATCCTGAAGCCCGAGCAATCAAAGTCCATTTGGTGGAGGCAACGAGTATTACAAGAAATCTCTTCAATACAAGCCTTTCCCAAAGAAGACACAAGTTAAGATCCAGGAAAAGCCAAACAGCAGTAACACTGATAAAGCAATGGTTGCTTCAAACGAGGATGATGGCTTAATTGGAATTCTTATATTGGTAAGAAGACCAGTGTTGCATTGATGGCTGAGATGGTTGAAGATACATCCGCCGAAGAAGTAGCAGCTTTAGAGAATATTTTATTTGAACAGTATCTGCAACAACAGGAGGAAGAGGAATATCTTCACATAAAGAACCAAGGAATATTATCTCCTAACTCGTGTGATAGTTTTGCAGGACACTTTGATGGAAGTTCTCAGGAGCAAGTGATCGAGGAGAAGTCGAATGAAGAAAGTACTGATGTTGTTCAAGAAGTAACTGTTGAAAACCTCAAGGACGTTGTAGATAAAGCTATGATGGCGAATCTAACCAAGGTAGGTCCAGAGGTAAAGGAAGTTGTTAAAGTGCAAATTGTGGAGGTTGTAAAACCTTGTACAAAATGTACCAAGCCATGTGCTAAATGCGCTGAAAAATCACAAATCATCACTGAACTCAATGTACATAACGAACATTTCAAATACGATTATCGTACAATGAAGGAAGAGTATGACAAAATGAAAGATGATTATGGCAGGCTCGATAGAAATAATATTTAACAACATGATACCATAAGGATGTTGAAAGGTACAGTAATGGATAAACAAAAAGCAATAAACATCTATATTAACACCATTGCTGAAACCAAACAACAACTCCAGGACATGAAAATTGAAACAGAACGTGTTCAACAACTTTTAAGGAGTTATTCAACTAACGCATATGTCATTGATCACATTCTTCCTACAATTACATTGGAAGAAAAACCTAAAAAGAAAATTAGTAAAGAATACAACAATGTTCCTCCACCCCTATGCGAGAAGTATTGTCGCAAAACTGTTGATGGGATGGATAACGGACTCAACATTGAGTTGTTACTGAAAAGAAATGAGTTGCCGAGAACATTTATGTAGTCTATACTAAATCAGATGATGACAATGCGGTAGTGGAAAAGGTGGTTGAAAATGTTCTGAACGATTCTGATGATGGCAGCTTTGATAGCGCCACCTCGAGTTTGAACAATTCTGACACAAATTCTGAAAATGACGAGACATCATCGGAAGATGATCTATGTGATGATCCTAACGTTGTCATGTACAAGGTTAAGGAATCTAATAGATTATACTTTGATGACAGTTTTCCGATTCGGAACGTCAAAGAAGATCAATTGGATAAGTTGTTTAAACTAGTTGAAGTCACATCAGATGAACTGGAGAAAAATGAAAAGAAATTCTATTCTAAACCCAAAAGAAATTACAATAACTACCGAAAAAAGGGTGGTGATCATCCGGAAAACCAGAGAGCTGGGTTGGGTCTAGATGAAGAAGAAGAAACAGTTAAGAAAAAGTCACCATTTCACGAGTACAAAGATAAAAACATGAAATTTGTTTATGGGACAAACACGGTTCTCGAGGAGAATTTGATTGGGAAGCAATCAAACGACGAGTTTAAGAAACATAAAGACCTTCGAGATAAGGCGAAAGCCACAAGTGGTGTAAAATCCACTAGTGGACATTCACATAATAATCGGATTTGCTTCAAGTGCAACGAAGTTGGTCATATTGCACGGAAGTGTCCAAAATCTAAATGGCCTTATCTTCGAAGAAAAGAAAGTTCAGATGTTGAAAAACCAAAGCAACCAGAGATTGGGCAAATAAGAATCGTAAAAATAAATGTTGACAAAGAAGAAATGAAACAAATTTTTGAAAAGAAATTCGAAAATTCAACGTTCGAAAAAGGTGAATCTTCAAAAGCAAACGAAACAAAGTTTTATATCAAAAAGGCTAATATCAAATCACAAGCCTGGTTGCTAAGAAAAGGTCATCAACATCTGAAATCACTAAGTCTGAGCCTGTTAAGACTAGTGATAGCATGAAAGAATCAAAGTCTGAAATCAAGTCTGAAATGTCAAAATTACAAGTGGTAACAGTTTGAAAGATAAAAAGAAAGTGAAGTTTTCAAACATAAACATCGAAGAAAATCCAGATGATGAATATGAATTTGATTATGCTGACGAGTGTGAATTTGATTGCGATGATGGTTACCCAATTCACCCAAGACCAAGAAGGCTTGGGTCGCGTTGTTTAACTAATTTTCGAAATGTGCAGGAGCTCCAGAGATCCGTACTTTCCAAGTGGATTCTGGATAGTGGAGCTTCCAGACATATGACATGAATGAAAGCACTCTTGTTCGACATAAAAGCTATCAATGGCGGATATGTTGGATTTGCTGGAAACCAAGGTGGAAGGATTGTCGCCGAGGGAAAGCTCTCAAATGGAGTTGTTTCATTTGATCAAGTGAACTACATTGCGGAGCTTGAGAACAATCTTCTGTGTATTTCTCAAATTTGTGATAAGAAATTTACCGTCCATTTCAACGATAAAGAATGCATGATAATCAAACCGGGTTTCAAGAGAGAATTTGTATGTTCTTGACATGGGAAATGCAACTACTTGTTCAAAAACAGCACAATGTTTCGTTTCGAAAGCTACTGAGAAGGAGTCAATATTATGGCACAGAAAGATGGGCCACATTCACCTAAGAAAGATGAATCATTTGGTGCATAATGAATTGGTAGAAGGTGTGAATCTAAAAAGTTTTCATATGTCAGATAATTGCCTTGAGTGTAAAAAGGGAAAGCAGATCAAGAAATCTCATCCTAGAAAAATTCTCAATTCGATAAAGTTGCCGCTAGAAAGACTTCATATGGATCTCTTCGGTCCAGTGAATGTCCGAAGCATCTCTGGAGATCTCTACTGCTTGGTAGTCACATACGATAATTCCCGATACTCGTGGGTATTCTTCCAAGAATCAAAAGATGAGACGTTTCTCAACCTGTTCCGGTGAGACGCATTAGAAGTGACAACGGTACTGAGTTCAAAAACACCAAAATGAGGGAATTCTGCAATGCAAAAGGGATTTTGCACGAGTTTAGTGCACCCTACACTCCGTAGCAAAACGGTGTCGCTGAACGGAATAATAGGATGCTTATAGAAACTGCAAGAACCATGCTTGCACACTCAAAGCTTCCAGTCAGCTTCTAGAGTGAAGCAGTTGCAACGGCTTGTTACACACTCAACAGAGTCTTAACAGTAAAACCAACGAAGAAGACCTGTTTTGAGATGATGAACCGACGGAAACCGAATTTGAAGTTCTTAGAACCATTTGGAGCGCCATGTACTGTAATCGATCAAGATGGCAAATTTGTAGCTAAATCTCTCGAAGGTTTCTTTGTCGGATATACAAGTCCTTTACGAAGAGTATATGTTCCCTCATTGAGAAGAGTCATTGAAGCGCAACATGTTGATTGTTTTAACTATACGCATCCTGTTCAGAGAAAAGGTGATGCATGGTTATTCAACTATTAAGATTTGTTGAAATCATTTGATTTGCCTGAAGAACCATCAGATGAAGAAATTGCAGCTTTATATTATCTTCATCAATCAGCAAATTAAGAGCAAATCGTCAGACCAATTGTGATTAATCAACCCACGTTGGGATCATCTTCTTCTGGTTCTAGTTCAAGTAATAGCGGTGGTCAAGAAACACATTCAGAACAAATGTCACCGACTACAGAACCAGTCAATACGACAGTGATTCCTAATCTTTCTGAAGCACAGAGTTCAGACTCGGACGAGGCTCCAACATTCGATGTCAATGGAGAATCTTCTTCAGATGAAGAAGCAGAGCAGATTACAAGTTTATTGAATGAATCTGCAAGCCCGAATAGTGCTCCAGAAAGCATATCACAAATCAAGAGAATACTGTGGTTGTTTCAGGTGAGTGATCCCAAGATCATATTTTTATCATCCGTCAAATTCATAATAGGCGAATTACAAGCTGGTGTGAGAACACGGAGTCAAATAAACAAAGCTTTGAGCTGTTTCTATACTCGTGTTGCTCCAATTCAAGAGTATTGCTACTATTCATGTTTCATATCCCAGATGGAGCCAAAAATGTTTCTGAAGCTTTAGGCGATGAAAACTCGGTACAAGCAATGCAAGAGGAACTGTTACAGTTCGAGAAGTTAGGAGTGTGGAAGCTTGTAGATCTACCTGAAAATCAAAAAGCAATTGATACTAAATGGGTCTTTAAATGCAAGCGAGACGATCGAGGGGTTATAGTTCGAAACAAAGCTCGGCTTGTTGTCAAGGGGTTTCACCAACAGGAAGGGATAGACTACATGGAAGTCTACGCACCAGTAGCTCGTTTAGAATATATTCGAATATTCCTTGCTTTTGCAGCATGGAAAGGATTTAAAGTCTATCAGTTGGATGTCAAATCAGCTTTTCTGTACGGAAAATTACACGAGAAGGTGTACATCGGACAACCACATGGGTTTGTCGATCCACTCAACAAAAGAAAGCATATCTTCTTGATAAAGATCTTTACGGTTTACACCAAGCCCCGAGAGCTTGGTACGAGACATTATCGCAACATCTCGTGGGAAACGGCTTTGTCAGAGGAACTGTGGATAGTACTCTCTTCCCAGAGAAGTTGGTAGTGATCTAATTATCGTTCAAATCTATGTGGACGACATTATCTTTGGATCAACGAATGATAGTCTTTGCAAGGAGTTTGAGGGCATCATGAAGAAGAAATTCGAAATGTCTTCGATGGGCAAAATGAAATTCTTCCTCGGATTGCAAGTAGATCAACTTCTAGACGGTATTTTCATTCATCAGACCAAGTATGTGCAAGACATCTTGAAGAAGTTTGATATGGAAAGCTCGAAGCCATTATCTACTCCTCTTGCTCTTAATCAAAGGATTTGCATTGACGAAACTGGAACCAAAGTTGATGAGACACTCTACAGATCAATGATAGGATCGTTGATGTATCTGACGGCATCGCGCCCAAATATGTATCCTACCTGCCTATGTTCCAGATATCAGTCAAGCCCGAGAATTTCACACATGCAGATCGTGAAGCGAATCTTCATATACTTGAAGGGATGCCCAAGCACCGGCTTGTGGTACCCGAAGAATGATAATTTCGATCTTGCAGGATACGCTTATTCTGATTTTGGTGTAGATAAGTTGAATTCAAAATAGACTACAGCGGGATGCCAGTTCTTCGAACAAGAATGGTAACCTGGTAGTGTAAGAAACAGACTACGGTCACTCTCTCTACCTGTGAAGCTAAGTATATCTCGGCCTCCAGCTGTTATTCACAGATTCTGTGGATACAACAGCAGATGAGAGACTATGGTCTGCAATTTCTTGACACTCCGATGTATGTTGATAATAAGGCAGCCATTGATATAACTAAAAATCCGGTTCATCACTCACGCACAAAACACATTGAAATTCGGTATCACTTCATTCGTGACTGCTACGAAAAGAAGTTGGTGCGAATAGAAAAAATCCACACCGAATAACAAAAGGCTGATTTTTATACCAAACCATTTTCTTTATCACGGTTTATATAATTGTTGAGAATTAATGGTATGAAAAATTTGCTGACAGGTGCGGACGCTTAGGTTGAATACAGATCGGACGACGAGTTCACGTGATCCACATTGGTTTGTCTATATCTTTCTAGTTTAGAATTTTATTAAAAATACAAAAACATTTGATAATTTTAAAATCCAAAAAAAACATATGAAAAATGCAAGAAGTACAAAAACATTGAGAAAGACAAAAAGAATTCGGTGTCACAAAAAGGAAATGATAGTACATCAGAGAAAATACAATAACATTTGAAAATTTAAAAATCCAAAAAAAAATATTGAAAAATGCAAGAAGTACAAAAACATTGAAAGATACAAAAAGAATTCGGTGTCACAAAAAGGAAATGATAGTACATCAGTGGACTATCACATATGCTAAAGAAATGTAAAGTTTAAAAGTAATAAACAATGTCTTACTGTGGATGTGTCATAGGCTTAACACGTTCAGTAAACTGTTTTCGAGATATAAACTAAATTTTACAACTGCTTAATCTTGTGGATTAACATATCTTGGATATATGGACTTAGTACTCCGAAATTTCGTTTGAAAGATTGCCTGATTCTGAGATACGAGGTCTTTATAGATAGTTGATATGTGGGTATTATACAAGTTCTTCTGATTTTGCAGAAGTAATAGCCTAGAACTTCTATAATACTTTCACAATAAACCCTTAAACTGCATGCAATCTTGAAAAAGTATCGAAAGATCTAATCATTTGCAGTGCTGAAAAGATTCCTTAATTGGAACACACCTTAAAGACGAGCCTTCATCTCTTTGTCTGTATGGTAGTACTAACCTGAGCTCTCAAGGTCTCGCATTAACCCAGATACAGATATCAATTACGCTATATTCACCTGTAAGATGAAATCTAGGGAATTTTGATACGAGAGATATTTAAGAAGTGGGAACCATAGATAAGTCAAGTTTAATAAATCTAACCTTAACATATCTTGAAACAATTGAGAAACATGGTAAAGTTTAAATGGACAAACATATCAACAATCTAGGTAAACGAATATAAAACTTTCATCTAAAGATCAACAGTACTGGTGATATGTCTCATACAACTGATATGATCCTTTGAACACGAATTCACAAAAATATGTCTGTAAATATGTTTGTACATAGTTTACTTTGTTTTGTACATAGTTTATCAGCTTTACAGATTAAAACCAAAAAGATTTTCATTGTGTTTTAGCATAAACTTACAAAAATACAAAAGATTTTTTTTCTACATTGTTTTCAGTAAACCAATGTTGGAGAACTGGGTCTTCGAAGTCTGGTAAGGTGCTAGAACTGGTGGGAATCTCATTGACAACGGGTTGGGAGCTAATCTGTAAAATCTGAAAAGCCAAAACGATGAAAATATCAACAGTTTGTTCGTAATGGGTCAAACCGGGGTCATTAACTTGGACTCGGCAGACAAATCAGCTAACCAAGGTCATTAACTTGGACTTGGTCAACTGAGTGGATTTTCATAACTGGTAAAAGTTGAAAAGTTCAGGGTCTTAATTACAAAATTTGAAAAAGTTTGGATTTGTTTTTGGCAAGTTCGGCCGAACCTGTCAAACTAAACAAAGTTTAACATTTCAGCAAGTACGACCGAACTTGCAACTGATGGCTGTTTAAAAAGATAAGTTCGCCCGGACTTCTATTGGGCTTTTAAACCGGGCTTATCAAGTTCGCCCGAACTTGTGAAGGTATAAATACCTTTCAAGTTCGGCCGAACTTCATTATTCACCATTACAAATCTCTGAGCGAACTTAACTCATTTGAGCATTTGAGTGAAATTGTCAAAATCATGTCGTTATTCTGCCAAAATTTGAATTGATCTTGGTGATTTGCACACCACAATCAATGGAAGAGGTAGAGTTTGTAATTTGAATCGTAAATTGGACCATAAATGATGAACAAAGATCTGTACTTGTTAAATATGATAGTTCTAGGATTTATTGGACCAATTTGAACATAAATTCATAATAATCATCATAAATCGACCATGAAGTTGCCTTGGATTTAATTAAATGGTTGATTATTGGAATGAACAGGTTTGATCGAAAGAGATAACAAGTTCGGCCGAACTTGTTATCAAGGTCGACCGAACTTGTTAACATATCTGAATAAACTTGAATAATTCATAAGTTCGACCGAACTTATAGGAAAACTGAATTGAAAATGTTTTTGGAAGTTCGCCGAACTTAGTGTTTAAGTGTTTGAAATTTGATAACATAAGTTCGCCCGAACTTATGAAAATAAGTAATGAACATGTTTGTAATACATGTTCGGGCAAACTAACTAAACCAAATACTATACATACATCAAGTTCGCCCAAACTTGATGAAAAGGTGTTGAAAAATTGTATTTTTTTCTCGTAATGCGTGCTAATTGTTTTTGCATCGTTTCTCAGGCTCAAGAACCAGTGGGGGTGATTTCTATGGATTTCTCGAAGTTTCACAATACATGTATTACGCTTGACAAAACGATATGTCCATCACTGAAGGAGTACGATAGTATCTTGATGTTTTGAATGATTACCCTATTCATCGAGCTATCACAGAGCACACTGTATCGTATAGGTCACATACTCACCATTTCTGGATGAACGCGAGTCTCAGTGAAGATAAGAAATCTATTATTTCATTTGTGCAAGTCAGAAATGAAGTCAAAGCAATCACTGTTACAGAAGATGATATTCGCAGGATCCTATAATTCAATGATGACAAAGACGATCTGATTTTCTTGGACGAGAAGATGGTTAGAGGTTGTTTTTAAAGAATGGGTTACAAGGGCAATGTGATACGCCGACTTTAAAGAAATGGGAAGTGCCAAACCCCTATAGCTCCTGATGCATGCAATTATTCATACTTTTAGTCATAGAAAGGCAAGCTAGATGATGTACAAGATTACATGGCCTGTATGGCAACGACGTTGATTCTAAAGAAGCCATTCAACTACTCAAAGCTTGTGTTTACACTTATGTCGAAAAACATGGATGATTCGAGATTGTGCTTATATCCGAGGTTTGTTTAGATGCTAATCGATGAGAAGTACATAAATATTGCACGAGATCCAAATGATGTTCTTTATCTTTGTCACCTCGATGATACAACGGTGAAGAAATTGATCAAGTTTCAAAAGCAAGCATCAGCACCGGTTGCTTAAACCAGTATTTGGGGCTATCAAAGATTCAAACTATATTGCGCCGTCAAACAACAAATAGAGGAAAGACGGTAGTGGTGACAGAAAGAGCTGAATGATGAGAAAGAATGGTTTAAAGGTTTCAAACCAAAAGCTCGCAGTGATTGGTTCCTAAAGGCTGAAGTTGATAAGGCTAAGAAGAAACGAGCACAAAGAAAGTCGATACAATGCTTGTTGATGAGGAAGAGCCTGTTAATGTTCAAGCTGAGGCTGGTTCAAACGAAACGGTTGTAATTGAGAGTTAAGAAGGTGAAAAGACGACTCAGGAAGATGATGTGATATCAGCTACTTCAGAGAATGATGATTCTGACGATTCTCTTGAAAGAGTTACAAAGAAAACAATAGCAGGGATTGAGGCAGAAAAAGCCAAAGAGACTGATGCTGATTTCGATCTAAATCTTGAAAAGGAATCGGATAAAGAAAGGCCAAAAAAAAGGCTAAACGTTCAAAGTCTGTAGTGGTTTCTACAACAAAAACCACAAGTTCTCCACAGACAAAAGGCAAGAAAACAAAGAAAGCCAAGAAGCCACCAAGCAGGAGATATATTCGAAAGCTAAAAAGCGCAGAAGTTACACAAGAACCTTCTGATGCACAGGAGAAGAGGAGTTACACAAGAACCTCCTACACAAGAACCTCCTGTTATTATTTCTGCTAAAGCTGAATGTCCAGGAGTTACTCAAGAACCTCCTGAGACTGAATTACTTGAAGTACGATCATTACATCTCCAGTTGCTCCAACGACTTCTCATATTGAAAGTTCTACTCCGAAGAAGTCTACTCCAAAAGACGCTACTCCAAAGTCAACACCAAAAACTCCAAGAGGAAATTTGTTTGGTGATATGCCGCATGATCCTATTAGTCTTCAAGATCTGAATGATTTATTTCCTGACACTATTGTTGATCTTCTCGAAAAGCGTGTTAAGATCTTGGAAGATAAAGTAGCCAAGAATGAAGAGGAGAAAGCTGAGCTAATCAATAAGATGAATCAAAGCATAGTTGAGAAAGAGATGTTGGACGATAAGGTCAAAGTGTTGGAGAATGAACGAGAATACTTCAAAGCCCTAATTGAGAGTCTGCAAGATGCAAATGAGAAGCTGCAGACAGAAATTGCTGATCTGAAGTCAATCCAAGCCCTAAATTATCGTAGATTCACAAGAATGTAGAAAATAATATCTAATACACTTGGGATTGATTTCATCACTGAATATGATCGTCTGGATCGACGGAAGCTAAGGAAAGATCTGAAAAAGAATTAGCAGCAAGCAGCAAAGGTAAAGGTGTTGAGGGTAAAGCCCCTAAATCATCTGAAGCTGCATAGAAGTCTGTTGATGATGTTGTTATAGCTTATGAGTCCGATATTCCAAAGGTTGACGAATTTGTCAAGCCTTCTGATTCTATCGTTGCTTCTGAAGAAAAGGACGTTGAAGAAGCACAGAAAGAAGATAAAGATGATGGTGAAAAAAAGACGATTCTGATTATGAGGATTGGAATAATGCTGATGACGATGATGATGATCAGGGCGAAGTTGGATTAAAGATAATGAAGCAAAGGTTGCTGATGAATTTGATTTTTCTTCTCTGATGGATGATGAATCGAATAAGATGGATGATCAATTCAGGGGGAGTCAGGGCAGACAGGGCCAACTGATGATGTTGATATGGCGAATGTTGATAGATTTGCAAAGCCTGTTGCTGTAACAAAGCCTATGATCTTGATGCTTAACATAAAGTTGAAGAAGGTGAATTCGTGCACAACTATACCAAAGAAGATCTTGCATAGTTGATTGAAGTTGATGCAGAATCGCTAGAGTTTGATTTTGAAGAGCAAGTGTTGAATGTTAACACATTTGAGCCAAATGATTATCAGTATATACGAAGGTTTGTAGCTCACGAGTAAAACAGAGTAATTGTTGAAGATTGGTCTTCTGATGATGAAACAGATCAAACTGCAAGTACATCGGTCCTAACACTTATGGTTTTCCTACATTTGAGGAGATGTACAAGGAACTAGATGAAGACATGTTGAAAGAGAAAATCGAAGAATCGATTCGTGAAGGCAAAGTTCCTAAGCCGATGACGAAAGAAGAGATAGCTCAAGCGAAGAAATCTTGGTTTAAAAAAATACCGCGCGAACATAAGTTTCGACGACCTCTAGCATTCTTTACCAGAGATAAAGACGTGTCATTGGGGATATTCTCAGTTCGGGTGGTTCAAGGAGCTGAACATTTATACAATCAAAAGGGAATTTGGAGTGCAATAGTTCAAATATCTAGCTGATTTCAAGACTTTACCGTACCGGGATGTTGAGGAGCTGGTTCAAACTGTGAATGTTACTTATCATATGAAGTATATTGATCAGTTACTGTGGAAAATGATCAAGTTTGAAGTGACAAAGGGATTAAAGTATTGGAATCCGTTTATTCCAGGTCGTGCATCAAACAAATAAGAAAACAGGGGAGAAACATATAACGTTGATTATGAAACGACCGAGAGCGATGAGGAACATGCCCTTAATGCCAATCGAGCAGAATTTCTATCCGATAGTCAAGTGGTGGCAGATTGATCCTACGACGTGTGAAGCTGTTATTGTGTTACGATTTGAGGAACATCTGGATATCACAAAGGAAAGGGTGGAGATATTGGGTCTTCAGGGTATGAGAGGATTGTGGAGAACGATCAGGATTCTAGATCCAATGTGGGTTGTCAACTGTTCCAGAGAAGATATCAAAACCTTATTCTACAACAAAATAGTATTCAAGGAACGTGAAAAAGAACATGCTATGCAATATCAAAGGGTTGTGAATGTTTGCTATGCGCATGAAGTAAATTCAGGAAAGATGTGGCAGACAAGCTGGAGGGATCTGGAACGTGTTGAGTTTTTAAAGGAAGAAAAGCGTCTAGAAGCTATTCATGAGAAAGGTAGAACGGCAAGTATTAGAAGTTTCAGTTTATGAACAAAGTGCCTCCTACAGATCAGACGCCAGATCCGAAGCAAGAACGACGAAGGAAGCCTTACAAGAACTTCTTCGGTCGTGTGCGTTAATGTTTATTTGAAGACAGAGTTTTGAAGACTAATACAAGACGAAGACGATATCCAAGGGGGAGTCTGTTGGTGCAGAATGTCTATGTCTTAGTCTTATATCGATTCTGTATAGAATAGAGTTGTTTAGGCTAGCAAAAAGTAGTATTATGTATTAAGAGGTAAGTTCGCCCATGAGTCACATGTAAAGACAACTTCGGCCGAACTTGACTAGGTCAAGTTCGGGCGAACTTATAGTCAGTCGCGAACTAGCACCCTCTGGCAAACTTGAACATCTATAAATAGCTAGCATGCCTCTCTCATTTGTAACTTTGTCATCTCTGAGGCGAAGCTCTGTCAATTTGGATTCTTGAATTTAATCAATAAAATTGACGTTTAATTGATTAATTCTTATCTATTGGTAAACTTGTCATAATATTTCCGCTTTATGGACAGTAGATATCAAATCTAGGTTCCTAAGCATCGAGGATCGGTCCTACAGGTAGGGGCACCCCACTTCTAAACCGCCACCCTCTTTTTATATTGTTTTCTTTTTTTTATTCATTTTATTCACAAAATTCTGCCGTCTCGTCTTGAATACCAGCTGATCACCTTCATAACACCTAATTCAAGGTAATTTTTCAAGTTCTAAGTGGTTTCGATAAGGTTTTCTTGATTAAACATGATCTAGTATACAAAAACCCTTTTTAATCCATGTTTTTGGAGGGTTTAAGCAAGTTTCTTGGCTGAATAGAACACCTTGTGAATTCTCTGGTGTTATATGCAAGCCAAGATCGCTAAACTTTGGTTTTTGATACCACACACTTTTGGACTCAAGAACTATGGCATGTTTAGATTGTGCTTGTGTGTAGGTACTGAATATAGCTCCCACACACTTTTGGACTCAAGAAAAACCCGCGGAAACGGAGCTTGCGCTAGGTATATCACCCGAAACCTTCGATTAGCATAGGTAGATTATTGTTTTGATTATAACTTGGTCCGTGATACTTGGATTGAGCTGAAATTTGGTGTGGTGATGTAGGGTATTGACAGGAATGTCCACTTGGATTTTTGACTGCTTCACCGAAAGAAATTCTGAAAAAAATACTAAACTAGATCAATAAATCACCAAACTTTACAGAAACAATAAGGAACATATAGAGAATGTTCTGGGAAGTTTGGGAGTTCATTGAGTAAATTTTGATTTAGATTAAAAATCCGCGTTTATGGGAGTTTTCGGTAGCCGAAACACACTTAAACGAAATCGGAAAAATCAAAATTTTTGCAGGGAGTTCCTGGACATATGAGGGACTTACTGGAATATTTTGAGAATTTTTAGACATCAAATGATAAGTAATGTGAATTATCAGTTAAATATTGTTTTACAAATAAATTATTTAAGCTATAAAAAATAACTATTGGTGCACATATGTCTATTGCCTACGTCTAGGGACAAGTCTATTATACAGATAGGTTTCGTGGCGTCAGAAGTTAAGTTTTGAAAGTTTTGTATGTATGATGTAAGTTTTGAAAGTTTTGAATGTATGATGTAATGTACGAAAATCCTGTTTCCTGACTCTCTAGGTGCTGTCAAGTCTTGCCTATAAATAGGAGACTTAGGATTTTGTTCAGCATGCTGTTCTGGAGGAATTAATGGCGAAGCCCTGTCCGAGTCTGTAATCGTTGCAAACGTTTATTCAATACATAGACGGTTAAACAGTAATCATCGCTTCTTCTTTGTTTGTTCAATAACGAATTCCACCTCTGTTAGTTGAGCAAGTCTGACCGGAAAGCTCATTAAGTTGGGTCCGATCCTATGCATTCACAATAACTTTATAAATTCCCAAAATATTTTTCTAGGAATCTATATATTATTACTAATTTCTAAAAAAATTTCCAGAATTTTATAAAATATATAAAATAAATGATTTTTTCGGGTTTTAAAACGCTTCTTTTAATTAATTTTGGTAGTTTACCAGACAACGAACCTGCCGGAACTGGGAACGGACCAAACCCTATTGTGACTATAAGTGGAACCACCAGGGGTATTTTGGGAAGTTCCAGGGTAAGCTGGACACTCTGGGTGTGTTCCACCACCGTTCGGGAGAATCCCTGACGGTGAAAACAGAAACTTAAGTTTGGCAAACTAGACTCCGCAAACACTCAAATTCCCTTAACGAAAAGTTAATCTTTCTTAAATAACAACATGTTGACTCTATTGGTATTCCCGTACCATTAACCGAACATGTTACTACCTTGACATCCATCACCATACCAGTACCCTATGGGTTCAATCCAGGGTGAAAACTCATGACCAGGTCCAAGTTATAATCATTACCAACTTAGATACTGATTCGAGTCCCTACTTGCATGCGCGTCATTAATGTTGATCCAATTCTTTGATCACTCTTTTGTTGAGACTACTACTCGCACTGTGAGTTCCACTCCCACACTTTTAAACTGTTTTACTGTTTTCTGGGTTGATTTGCATTGTTACAAAACTGTGTTAGTTGCACCAACTTGTGAAGATGTGAATTATCTAATACACGAACACCCATGACATTCCCACTACAAGTGATTAACGTAAGCCATGGACATGGATAGTACTATTGGTCTGACAAACCCAGTGCAGCCAGGCTGTGTCGGTGTGACACGGTGTGTCGGCAACCAGGCACTGCACGCATCCTAAACTTGGTTATGTTGTTAGGCGTGACTGCAGGGGAACATTGAACTGCATGTGACATAGTTACTGGGATTAAGTGTTTGTCTTGACACGGCCCGGTGGGAAGTGTCTGTGGTGACACGACCCGTGCGATGATGTGTCTGTGTGACATGGTTCGGTTATGACAGTCAAGGTTTCACTTGTGCTCTCGTGTAATTCCATCTATGACTATGACCAGTGCAATTAAACTTGTTAACACATTTTGTTACACCACAACTAAACCAGTGGAACTCACCAGCATCATTTAGCTGACCCTTTTTAAAACTAACATGCATCTCAGGCAGAACTAAACAGGAATAAGGAATGTGCTGTGGAATGGTGTGGGTAGCGGACTATAGCAGAATAAGAGCTGTAGTGGCTCGTAGTACATGCTTGCACTTGTTGTTTGTAATATGATCCCTATTACTATGTTGTAACTAAGGTTCCCTCTTTATATGATATCATGTTTTTAAATTATGAGGAATTACCATGTGTATGCGCACCCTTCAATTGTCTTCCGCTGCGAGTCGGGGTGTGACAGAAGATGGTATCGAGCCATCGTTATAGCGAATTAGGTATCCCTAAAAGAACCTAGACTATAATCCCATGTTTAGCTTCCCTGCACTGAGAACCTCTAGAGCCTGAGTAGTGTGGCTATTACCAGGATGGCCTTGTGGGGCAAATAATTATTGTGGTCCAGAACAAATAATTTATCTGCTCATACTTGGGAGTTCTGGGAACGTCATTGAGATAGGACGGGAATGCGTCTACTAACGTCACCAACCATGAATAATTTTTAAAATCTTAAAATCAAGATTTTGTGCAATACGTGCTTGTGTGTATATCTTTGGAATGTTGATTTTGATTATGTAAGTTGGTAGATCAGTGTTGTATGTTGTCTTTCTCTAAGGTACCATGTCTCGTCATTCGAGTTATTAGTTTGCCTCCCGTAACGAGACCGATCTTTAGGAGGATCCCCTTATGCCCCTTCTGTCATCGAGTAATGAGCCGGATCAGTCCGGTTATTATTGTGGTAGTTACCCCCAGACCCCGTACCAGGCGCGAGGAGAGGAGGATCCCCTTATGCCCCTTCTGTCATCAAGGAATACGTAGGGCCAAGCAGCTACTTCAAATGCCGCCCGAGGTCGTGCCTCTATCATGGGATCTGGTGACACACGCTAGGATCCAAATGTAGTCACAGGTACGTTCCTCGTTTCCGATCAATTTGCTTCAGTGTTATTTGATACGAGAGCTGATAGAAGTTATGTTTCTATTGCGTTTTTGCCTTTGTTGAATATACCCGCTATTGACTTAAAACAACCATATTCCATCGAACTTGCCAACGGGAAATCAATCACCAGTCACCAACTTATTTGTAACTGCCCTATAACCCTTAACGGTTACCGCTTTTCTATTGACCTTTTACCCGTAGAACTGGGCAGTTTTGATGTTGTCATAGGAATGGACTGGTTGTCCACTTACCACGCTGAAGTGTTGTGTGATCAGAAAATCGTAAAGGTTCCTTAGTCCCCAGACAATGTGATCATGGTACCGAGAGATAAGTTAGGTACCATGCTAAACTTTATATCCCATCTCAAGGTTTTGAAGTGTATATGACAAGGATGTGACGTGTTTTTAGCTAGCGTCACAGTAGTAACGAGCCGAGAAGCGTATTAAAGACATCCCGATAGTATGTGAATACCCCGATGTGTCCAGAGGAATTGCCCGGATTGCCGCCCAATCGGCAAGTCGAGTTTTGTATCGACCTAATACCGGGAATGACACCCATTGCTAAGGCCCCATATTGTCTTGCACCGTCCAAGATGCAAGAGCTATCGACAAAGCTGCAGGAGTTACTTGATCGTGGTTCATCCGTCCTAGCTATTCTCCCTGGGAGTCCCAGTCTTGTTTGTGAAGAAAAAGGACGGTAGCTTCCGAATGTGCATCAACTACCGAGAATTGAATAAGGTCAATATCAAGAATCGTTATACTCTTCCAAGGATTGATATTTTTCTAAGATAGATCTTCGGTCTCAAGTGAAGGTCCAAGAGGACGATATCCCCAAGACGGCTTTTCGAACTCGTTATGGTCACTACGAGTTCCTGGTTATGCCCTTCGGGCTAACCAACACACCCGTGGTGTTCATGGACCTCATGAACCGAGTGTGTAAACAATACCTCGACAAGTTCGCCATCGTCTTCATCAACGATATCCTGATCTACTCCAAAAGTATGGACGAGCACGAACATCATTTACGTGCTATATTGGAGATACTAAGGAAGGAACAATTGTACGCTAAACTGTCTAAGTGCGACTTCTGGTTGCAAGCCGTGCAATTTTTGGGACATGTGGTGGATCAGTATGGAATTCATGTGGATCCAAGTAAGATAGAAGCAATCAAGAATTGGCCTGTGCCTAAATCTCCGAAAGAGATACGCTAATTCTTGGGACAGGCGGGATATTACCGCCGGTTCATTGAAAATTTCTCCCCTATTGCCCAATCGCTCACAACCTTGACGCAGAAGGACAAGAAGTACAAATGGGGTGAAGAGCAGGAAACAGCGTTCCAGCTGTTAAAGCAAAAGTTATGTGAGGCCCCAATTCTGACGTTACCCGAAGGCAATGACGACTTTGTCGTATATTGTGAGTATCATGATGAGGGCTCGGATGTGTCGTAATGCAAAGAAACAAGGTCATTGCGTACGCTTCTAGACAACTAAAGGTGCACGAGAAGACCACATGATGCATGGTTTGGAATTGGGTGCGGTTATATTCGACCTAAATATTTGGAGACATTACTTATATGGTACCAAGTGTACTATATTATAAGAACCATAAAAGCCTCCAACATATTTTCGACCAAAAAGAGCTGAACATGAGGTAACGCCGATGGGTGGAATTGTTAAATGATTATGACTGTGAGATAAAGTACCACCCGGGGAAAGCTAATGTTGTCGTGGATGCGCTAACTAGGAAGGATTGCATAGAACCCCTCGAGGGGAGCACTTGGAATGATTGTGTAGACGAGCCGTATAGAGCAGATCCGGAATGCGCAAATGCAAGCCTTGGAGGAATGCCAGTTACCCAACGAAGGGTTGCACGGGAATGAGAAAAGCTTATGAAGAAAACAGACGAGGTGTTGTATTTCAAGAATCGAGTGTGAATTCCTGCAAATTCGGAGCTGAGATAGTTGATCATGGACGAGGCTCATAAATCGAAATATTCAATTCATCCCGGTATAGACTAGATGTACCATGACCTTAAAGAGTTTTATTGGTGGCTGGGAATGAAAAAGGACGTGGCAGAATATGTAAGCCAATGCCTGACTTGTGCTCGAGTCAAGGCCGAGTATCAGAAACCCTAGGAATGTTACACGAACCCGAGATACCTCAGTGGAAATGGGAGCAAATCACGATGGATTTCGCGACCCATCTTCCAAGAACACCTTGTGGTCATGATGCGATTTGGGTAATCGTTGATCGATTGACCAAATTCGCACATTTAATTCCAATCCATACCATTTATAAAATCGACAAGTTGGCCAAATCTACACTAATGAGATAGTAGCTAGGCATGGTGTCCTGATTGCTGTTATTTCCGATCGAGACAACCATTTCACCTCGCGGTATTGGTAAAAGTTACAAGAAGCTTTGGGGATGCTGATAAATCTGAGCACTACTTACCATCCCTAAGCTAACGGCCAATCGGATTGCATGATCCAAACACTTGAGGACTTGCTTCGCGCTTGTTTCTGGACTTTGGAGGAAGTTGGACAAGCACCTTCCATTAGTGGAATTTTCTTATAACAACAAATTACCACAATAGTATTCAGGCAACCCCGTACGAGGCACTTTATGGTAGAAAGTGCCGATCACCACTTTGTTGGCCAGAAGTGGGTGACACCCAACTGACAGGATCCTGAGTTAGTCCAAGAAACGATGATAAGGTCCATCAGATTCAAAATCAATTGAAAGCCGCTCAGGATCGACAGAAGAGCTGGGCAAGTGTACGCAGAAAACCGCTAGTCATTCGAAGTAGGTGAACGAGTATTGTTAAAGGTATCGCCGTGGAAAGGCGTTATCAGATTTGGGAAGTCCGGAAAGTTAGCACCACTATACATTGGACCCTACGAGATCCTAGCGAAAGTAGGTCCGTAGCATATCGGTTAAAGTTACCAACCGAGCTTAGTCCCATTCATAATGTCATCCACATCTCAAACTTAAAGAAGTGCCTTTCGGGTGAGGCCACCTATCTTACCTTTGGAAGACATACACGTTGACAATAGACTCGACTTTGTGGAGGAACCAGTAGAAATTGTTGATGGCAGAATTAAACAGTAAGGCACAACAAAATTTCACTGGTTAAAGTCCTGTGGAACTCTAAGCAAGGACCTGAATACACCTGGGAACGGAAGGATGAATTCCGTAGGAAATACCCTCACCTTTTCCCCTAGCTATGCATGGTAAATTTCGGGACAAAATTCTTAACCAGGGGAAACGGTGATACCGTGACGAAACCAGGTACACTTTGAATGGTCCTAAACTTTAAAGCATGCTTAATACATTAATTGTGTGAAAACCCTAAACACGTACATGACTTGTGTGCTATGCTAAACGATATATGTTATGTCTTGGAGGAATCCGAGAGCACGTCATGGTTACATGACACTATTAAGGGCCAACGATGCGAGGTTGGTGTCCTTAGCTTGTAACAACGTCTTAAACTGGAGCTTTCCTTTTAACAGCGCACTAAACATTTGACAATGATTGTTAAGACTTTGGTAGGGCTATTCAGGATTCTGAGTTCACAAAACATCTTAACTATGCGCCTTAGACTATGATATAAGACTTGAAGCTAATCGAAGCTCGGACACTGCAAAACGAAGAGCTTCCTGGTTAGGGAAACGCCTCCGTTTTGATATAGCAAAAAGGCAAACAAACATGCAAGGAACGGTTAATCAAGCTTAAAAACACTTAAACTACCCTAATACGAGGCTTTTATGATTAAAACATAACTGTGTTCGGATTTCGAGATGGTTATGCATAATTTTTAAAACCGAGTCTTTTAACACTAAAAACGCGAAAAACAGAGTCCCTTTCACAAATCGGGGACGCGCGTGGGACCCGAAAACGAACCTAAACGCAAAACCAAAGATATACATCATCTTTTAACACGTAACACAAAGCACGGCAAAGCGTAAGAGGGGTGGCGGCACCCCACTTCTAAACCGCCACCCCCCTTTTTATATTATTTTTCTTTTTTTATTCATTTTATTCACAAAATTCTGCCATCTCCTCTTGAATACTCAGCTGATCACCTTCATAACACACCTAATTCAAGGTAATTTTTCATGTTCTAAGTGGTTTTGATAAGGTTTTCTTGATTAAACCTGATCTAGTATACAAAAATCCTTTTTAATCCATGTTTTTTGAGGGTTTAAGCAACTTTCTTGGCTGAATAAGAACACCTTGTGAATTCCCTAGTGTTATATGGTAGCCAAGATCACAAAACTTTGGGTTCTGATACCCTAATCAACACCTAATCGACCAAAATCGCACAACAATTTGATTAACCGAAAAACAATGAAACAAAGCTTGATTGACATGAACTATGGCATGTTTGGATTGTGCTTGATGTGTAGGTACTGAATATAGCTCCGACACACTTCTGGACTCAAGAAAAACCCGCAGAAACGGAGATTGCGCTAGGTATATCGCCCGAAACCTTTGATTCGCATACGCAGATTATTGTTTTGACTATAACTTGGTACGTCGCATTTGGATTTAGCTTAAATTTGGTGTAGTGATGTAGGGTATTAACAGAAATGGCCACGTAAAATTTTAGAATTTTTGGAATTTTCTACAATTTTTGGTGAATTTTTACCTGCTTTACGAAAGAAATTATGAAACATACCAAACGGGATGAATAAAGATCCAAACTTTACAGAAACATTAAGGAACATATAGAGAATGTTCTGGGAAGTTTGGGATTCCATTGGCTTGAATTTTGATTCCTATTAAAAATCCGCGTTTTTGAGAGTTTTCGATAGCCAGAAACGCACTAAACCGAAATTGGAAAAATCCCAAATTTTCGTAGTGAGTTCCTGGACATATGAGGGACTTACTAGCATATTTTGACACTTTTTAGACGTTGGATGATAAGTAATGTGAATTACTTGGTTAAATACTGTTTTACAAATAAATTATTTAAGCTATAAAATTAACTTTATATATTTCCAAAATATTTTTCTTGGAATCTATATGTTGTTATTGATTTCAAAAAAATTTCCAGAATTTTAAAAAATATATAAAATAAATGGGATTTTTTGGTTTTTCAAACGCTTCTTTTAATTAATTTCGGCAGTTTACCAGACAACGAACCTGCCGGAACTGGGAACGGACCAAACCCTATTGTGACTTCAAGTGGAACACCGAGGGTATTCTGGGAAGTTTCACGGTAAGCTGGACACTCTGGGTGTGTTCCACCACCGTTCGGGAGAATCCCTGACGATGAAAACAGAAAATCAATTTTGGGCAAACTAGACTCCCCAAACACTCAAACTCCCTTAACGGAAAGTTAATCTTTCTTAAATAACAACATGTTCACACTATTGGTATTCCGGCACCATAACCGAACATGTTAAACAACCGACTTTGGCTGGCACGAGGAACGGTGCCAGGAAGCCAAACTGAAAACTGACACTACCCTGACATCCATCACCATGCTAGTACCCTATGGGTTCAATCCAGGGTGAAAAACTCATGACCAGGTCCAGGTTATAACCATTACCAACTTAGATACTGATTCGAGTCCCTACTTGCATGCGAGTCATTAATGTAGATCCAGTTTGTTGATCACTCTTTTGTTGAGACTACTACTCGCACTGTGAGTTCCACTCCCACACTTTTAAACTGTTTTACTGTTTTCTGGGTTGATTTGCTTGTTACAAATTTTTGTTGAGATTACTACTCACAATGTGAGTTTCACTCCCCCACTTTTAAACTGTTTTACTGTTTTCTGGGTGATTTGCATGTTACAAAACTGTGTTCATTTCACCAACTTGTGAATATGTGAATTATCTAACACACGAACACCCATGACATTCCCCAGTTATTAACATAAGTTGTGGATAGTATTATTGGTCTGACAAACACAGTGCCGCCAGGCTGTGTCGATGTGACACAGTATGTCGGCA
This sequence comes from Scalesia atractyloides, assembly GCA_947069175.1. Classification (NCBI taxonomy): domain Eukaryota; kingdom Viridiplantae; phylum Streptophyta; class Magnoliopsida; order Asterales; family Asteraceae; genus Scalesia; species Scalesia atractyloides. Next base: position 70,692,285 of record CAMTDV010001634.1, read on the forward strand.
CCCAGGCACTGCATGCGTTCTAAACTTGGTTATGTTGTTAGGCGTAACTGCAGGGGAACATTGAACTGCATGTGACACAGTTACTGGGATGAAGTGTCTGTCTTGACACGGCCCGGTGGGAAGTGTCTGTGGTGAGACGACCCGTGCGATGATGTGTCTGTGTGACACGGTTCGGTTATGACAGTCAAGGTTTCACTTGTGCTCTCGGGTAATTCCATATGTGACTATGACCAATACAATTAAACTTGTTAACACATATCGTTACACCACACCTAAACCAGTGGAACTCACCAGCAGCGTTTAGCTGTCCCTTTTTAAAACTAACATGCATTTCAGGCAAAACCAAACAGGAATAAGGAATGTGCGTGTGGAATGGCGTGGGTAGCGGACTATAGCAGAACAAGAGCTGTAGTGGCTCAACTGTGCTTGCACTTATGGTTTGTAATATGATACTATTAGTATGTTGGAACCGAGGTTCCCTCTTTATATGATAACACGTTTTTAAATTATGAGGAATTAGCATGTGTCTGCCGCACCCTGCAATTGTCTTCCGGTGCCAGTCGGGGTGTGACACGTTAACCTAATTTTTAAGCTTTATAAGGACAATAAAGCATACGGAACTTGAAATGTGCCCAAAAATGTCTCGGGTGTTGGTTCGTTTGGTCGTACAGTTGCGGTTTTCGGTTAATTACGACGAAAATCGCAACGAACGCATGTATGACCGTAAATGCGTAACGAATGATATTTTTGCATTCCAATCATTTAAATACAAGATTTTAATGATTACAAAAATTTTTGGATGTGCGTACATGTCCCAGATTAAGAAATACGCGTATCGGCATAGTTTCGCAAAATTTGCAAAATAGCCTGTGAAGTTACAAAAGCGTGTTTTTGCCATACTGAAGCCCTCAAAACTTATTTCTAAGCTATGATAAGGGTAATTAGGGTATGTTTAGCTTATGACCTTTTTCCATAGTGTGCATCACTACAAGAATCGGCAGACTTTCATAGTTTGTCACAAATAGTCCCTATGATCGAAAAGGCTTGTTTTTGACATACCAAACCTTTCAAAACTTATTTCTAAGTTATGCAAAGGGTACTTAAAGTATGTTAAGCTTGTTTCATCATTTCAGAGTGTACGTCGCGTTACACTGATTACGTTTACGTGACAGTTTGCGATTTCACTTCCAGAAGTCGTTCGAGAGTTTGTTATCGTGTAAGAATCGAATATGTGAAATTGTCATGATAAAAAATACAAAACTCATAAATGAAACAAAAAAATTCATTGATTGATAAACTTATTCATAATTTTAATATGATCGAATCACCACAAATGTTACAAATTGGGTTCTTAAAAAGATAAAACTCATGGATTTAATTTCTAGATTTTTGATAAAATAAATAGATTATGGAATTTTTATGTCATGATCTATGGAAAAATTATAATAAAACTTATGGATGAAAACTAAACATATGGAAAAGATGATTTTCATTCAAATAAGTATAAATAAAAGTGGATTATTTTTATTAAATTAATGGATTAGATATTGCTATGAATAAATATAAAATGTCTAGTTTTTTTTGTTCATTTTTTATATTTTTAAGTTCATATTAGTAAATTATATATATAAGTGGTGACTTTTGGAGTTGGTTACATAGAAATGTTGATTTGGACTATGTACTTTTGTAACATAGTGGGATTAACATTTATTTTTAATGATTAATGATATATATATATATATATATATATATATATATATATATTTGGTTAATATATTTATAGCAGATACATTAACTAGTTACATATATATATTTTATACTTAATGTTAGTAAAGATTAGTAATATTCAATTAGACAAAAACACTATGTATAGGATGTGTCATTTATATAGTTTTGGTATGTTGGTTTGTTTAGTATTTTTAGTGTTATATTTCTTTAGGGTGACTTTTGTCTTTTGGGATTCTTTCTCGAAAACTTATGCGGTTTTTGCTTAAGGATTTATGGAACGCAAACTATGAGTAATTTCTACTATTTTCTCCTTCGTATTTTTAAAATTTTTTGGGGTGTATAAATGTTAGGACTGATTTTTTTTCTTATGGATCAGTCATCCTTCCGTGTATCCTGGATACGTCATTCATAAAATGTACAGTAAGTATTGGAAGGATGAAGGATCCTTAAACCTTGTAACGGTTTCTAATAATTGTCTTCGATATGCTATTGTTGTTTGATGCACGTAAACGAGTTGGACTTGGTCAAGCTGGAATCTCGCTAATTATGCTACGAATAAAGCACGTGCAGAAGATGAATTAGCCGTTATGGATGATCGTGGGGACTTCCATCTTTTTTGTTTAGTTAGTTAGATAGTTTCCATTAACAGTTATGAGATGATCAGCTCATTAACCACCAAATTCGCACACTTGGCAAAATTCGAATACTCTCTAAAGCACACACGCTAGTGAATATTTGTATTGAGCTCGATCATCATCCAAAGTTGTACCGGATTTTGCATTGCTCTTTGATTAATATAGTTGGTGATCGGTAGTTTCCATCATCTGAGATTTTTTATGTCGGAGATCTGATGATGCCCATGTCTGTCGCCTACGTCATCGAATAACATCGAGTCTCTAATAGGAGCAAAATGTTAATTGGTGTATTTGTATTGTCCACTTCGTATGAAGAAGGATGTTCACTTCGTACGAAGTTTATTAGTCACTTCGTACGAAGAGAACTTCACTTCGTGCGAAGTGAACTCTAGCCTTGTATGAACTGATTTTCCTATATATAAGTGTGTGAGGTTAGTGTTAGTTAGACGTTTTGGTAGAAAGGACGACGGAGCTCTGTCCAGTTGTTTCCAGGATCTGTAACCGTTGATACATCAATGAAACAATAGTTAAAAATGAATCTTGTTATTAATGTCACCTAACTCTATAATGGATTCCGCACGTTTAAGACTAGGTTAACAAATTAGTGCCTGAGCTTTCGGATCCAGATCATGGACCTACAAGTTCAATTCAGTTCGTACGAGGCGAGAGTTCACTTCGCCCGAAGTGAAGTTCTCTTCGTACGAAGTGACTAACTAACTTTGTACGAAGTGAACATCCTTCTTCGTATGAAATGGACAATACAAATACCCAAATTAACATTTTATTCGTATTACAAACTCGATGTTATTCGATGACGTAGGCGACAGACATATGCATCAACAGTCTCCCACTTGGTTATGATCGAAGTCTTCGAATTCTTTCCCTTAAGCTTCAGAGTCTTTGACTATCTTCAAATCTTTAATGCTTGAATAACTTCAACATTCTTGCCTAGGATATCATCAACATCTCTCCTAGTCTCTCCCTTGATTTGAAATAGTATTGTAAACATTGATTATCATCAAACTCCTCCTTTCTTTGAGCTTCTTGTTCTTTTGTTCAACATTTTGTTATGCTCCCCCTTTCTATCTGCTTCATGTTCATCCTTCGTAAGCATTCAAATAAACATTTCAAATTCCAACTCGAAATTTTCAAATGAAACATTTTTCACATTTTCAAAATTTCAAAATTTTAACCAACTTGTCAGTTCTTAACCTTTCTCAGCTAATCAAGTCCAAGTTAATGACCTTGATTATCTAATTTACTTACCAAGTTCAAACGAATGACCTTGGTTGATCATTTTGTGAACAAACTGATGTATTTATCAAATGTAAGTTTTAAATTAGTGAACTTTTTATCATTTCAGAAAAATTTCTTTTCAAGTTTATGTTCAGCAGCTTCAGACTTTGAAGATCAGCTTTTCATCATCAATGGTCGAAACTAAGAGGAATATAAAATATTTTTGTCTTTATGAAATGAGAACTTTATGTACAAACATATTTACAGACATATTTTTTTGAGTTTGAGTTAGAAGATCATATCAGTTTTTGAGACATACACTAGTACCGTTGATATTTGATAAAACTTTAAGTTCTAAACAGATCCACTTAGATTGTCAGTATACTGATCCACTTAAACCTCTACACATTTCTCAATTGTTTCAAGATACGTTAGGTAATGTTTTAGAACTTGACTAAACCGTGTTTCCCACCTCGTAATATACTTCCGTATCAAGATTCCCTGGATTTCATCTTACAGGTGAATATATCTAATTGATATCTCTATCTGGGTTGTGTGAGACCTTGAGAGCCTAGGTTAGTACCACTGTATAGACAAGGAGATGAAGGCTCGACTTTAAAAGTGGTGTTCCAAATTTGGACTCTTTTGTACTGCAATTGTTGTATCTTTCGATATTTTCAATTTGACGCAGATTTAGGATTTTAAGCAAAAGTATTCTACAAGTTCTAGGCCATTGTTGATGCAAAATCAGAAAAACTTTGTATAATAACCCAGATATCAATAATTTATAAAGACCTAGTATCTCAAAATCAGGCAATCACTCAAATAAATTTTCGGTGTAATAAGACCATATATCCGAGAGATGTTAAGCCAAAAATCAATAATTTTCTTTATGTTTATATCTCGAAAAGAATTTACTGAATGTGTAAAGTCTACTGGCACATCATCAGTGAAATCGGTTTAAAACTTTTTAAACACTACATTTCTTTAGCATACTATGTATGATGCCCACTAACGTACTATCGTTTCCTCTATTTACACGAAAACTCTTTTTGCCTTTTTCATGTTTTTGTTCTTTTGGCATTTAATATGTTTTTGGATTTTCTCAAAATTTCAAAAAAATTTTACTTTTTGCATTTACTATGATTCTAGATTTTCTCAAAATTTCAAATTTTTTTCTCCCTCTAAAATTCAAAAATATATTTTTGTATTTTTGTTTAAAAAATAAACATTAACCGACCGATGAGAATCACTTCAATTTGCCATCAATTACTTCTTCACATTTTTCTTTTAAGCTTTCTCCCTTTATGATGACAAAACTTTGACACTTTTAATTTTATAAACATTTAAAGATCTGTCTTTTCAAGTCAGTTTTGTCTTTTAAATAGTGAGGGTTCTATGATTTTTTTAAAACTTTTTATCAAGTAAATGTTTTTATCAAATAAATGGTTCAATGAATTACTTTGATCTCGGAAGTTCCTGTACAAAAACACAAAAAATCAGTTGAATAGAGATACCCAAGTCTTTTCAGTCTTGGATGTATTTTCTTTGACTTTAATTTCTCTACCCAAATCGATTTATTTACAACTTTTTCAAGTTTAGAAAAATCTTCTAAACTCTCAGTTTTCACAAATTTTTCAAAAAAATCTTTTTCTTTCATCATCCATGTTTGATTTTTCTTTAAGGCTTTCTTGAAATACAATATAGAATCCTTTTGTTCATTACTTTTTGAAGATTCACCGTTTCAAACTTTGAAAACTTAGTATTGACTGATTTCACTTTGTTTGTAGATTATGTATATTGTTTACAAACCTGAGTTGGTACAAACATCAGTGATGATTTTTGTTTCAAATCTTCAGAATTTTTCCTAGCATCATGAACAGGTTTAGGATTATGTTGTGACATTTTCTTGCAATGTGTCCAATCTGATTACATTTAAAGCACGCCCTACTCTTTGTTACAACAAAGGATTACTCAACCTGTTTACGTTGTTCTTGTTGTTTGAAAATTTCTTCATTAGATTGTTTGGAAATTTGACTTTGTTTTGCACTATCTGAACTTGTACTAGGTATAAAGTTCACTTTCTTTAAAAATTTTGACTTTCCAAACTTGTTATAATTTCTCTTACCATATCCAGACCCAATAGTTTATCTATTAGCTGTATGAATAAACATTTTTTATTGGAATAAAAGAATTATTTCTTTTAAAGTTCGAAATTTTGATTCTTTTGCCCACCTTTCATTTTCGGAAATTTGGATTTCAACAAGTTTGAAAACCTTTTCAACTCTATCCAAGTTCACATTCTGAATCGGAAATTCAGAATCACAATGCAGTTGATCAATCCACACATCTTATACATTAAAATCGTTGGATCATCATTTGAACTACTTCCTGATGTTTTATTATATGCATCATGAAATTTTTCGTCATATTCGGGCTGTGAACTCGAACTTCCTTTTTCAAATTTCTATTGAGTGTTTTCGAAAATTTTATCTTTTTCTTCGCGCAAAACATTCTCAACCACTTTATTAACAATGTCTGGTTCATCATCACCATAATCAGACTTTGAATAGGTCACATCAATGTTATCAGGTATCTGATATTTCTGTTCAATTTTTACTATATTCAATTTCAGATCCAGTACCTTATCCACCCATCCGGTTTCCTCCTCAATAATTATTCCACATTGGGGGTGGACATTCGATTATAACCCAGATCTCTATCTTGATAACCATATATATCTTCCCCATTTTCATCTTTTCATGTCGGCTTGGGAAGAATGTTATCCAACATGTAAGACGCCGTCAATAACTTTTCAACTTTTTATCAACTCGTTATGTTTCGATCTTCATTGCTTCTAGCTCCTGTTTTAGTTTGGAAATCTTGTCAATGTGAGTATATATGGCCATCTGCTTATCCATAACTGTTGCCTTGAGCATAGAAATCGTATCATATACTTTATACTTATAGTACGAAGTTCGTTGACAGATTTGCTCAGCTTATCGTAGGCCTCTTATGTGACTTTGAAATCACTTGACAGGTTATTAGTATGACGTTTAAGCTCCATGTACTTTCATTTTTCCAGACAAGACTTGCACGGTTCCAAACATTTAGTGCATTGTCTTTCTTTCTCAACTTTCTCAATTTCTTATCTTCCTGAACTATTTCAACTTTAAATTTCCGATCGGCTTTAAAATTTTCTTCTTCTTCACGATCCACCATTATCTTTTCAGCAATCATTTCTTCTTCACGTTTGTGTATTCTGATGATCTCTTTGGAAACTAAGAAACTTCCAAAAGAATTATAGATTTCATGGGTCATAAATGATTGAAATGAATTTTGAATAATTCTTCATTTGTATAGTAACACTAATCAGATTCTTCTGGAACTTCATCATAAACAGTTTCTATTTTTGGTTCTTCAATAATTTCGGCCAACAATGCGTGACCTTCGGTTTTTGAAAGATATTTACTCCAGTTAAAACCTTAATCTTCATGTGTAGCGACTAGGGCTTTATCCTTTGATCTAGCGAACCCTCATCAACACGAGGTTGAGAAGTTATGTGATGTATTGCCCTTTTATAGTAATCATCAAACGGATTTTGATGAGTTCCATGAACTTCTCTGTTTGGACATTCTCTATTGAAATGGCCCTTTTCCCTACACTTGAAGCAAGTCACGTTGGACTTATCAAATCCAAGTTTTTAATAATAACCAATGAGACATTTTCTCCTAGTAGTTTCTAAAAATCTTTCAGCTCTACGCATTATACTAGCTATGCACCATTTAATACCGATCAGCTATAACTTCTCCAGATCAATTTGATCATAATTCTCCCTGGTCATTTCTGAATTTTTGATTCTTCCTGCAACTAGACTGTCATAAGATTCCAACACTGAAGCAAGTAAGCTCGTGTGCTGTTGAGCCGTGTTTACTGTAAAATCTTGAGCGTTTCGAAGATTTATAACAATTTTGCACTGCATGATATGAGGATTGGAGTTGTTTTGACTATGCTGGCTATTGTAACTGTTTAAGCTCTTAGATAATTGGGGATGCTGCATTGGAGTATTTGTCTCAAAACTTGAATAAGATGTGAACCCAATACCATTGTTTGAAGTAATTGTTGAACAACCAGGTGAACTTTCTGCACTATATGCAGTTTGAATCTTTAGATCTTATATGATAGCTGTTGGACTTCCTTTGTAATACAGATTAACAACTTGTTGGATATTTACACATTTTGATTTAGCCATTTTTTTCATTTTCCAGATCATACCCTTCGAGTTTCTTGATGAATTTACTCAGACTCAAACTACTATACTCTGAACTATTTTTCAAGGTGGTTAGATAAGTCGACCATTCTCCCTGAGGCAATGTGTCGGCCAACTTGTCAATCCGTTCTTCATCTTCTTTTTCGAATACCGAAACATTTCATTTCTGCTACAAGATGACAATATCATTCAATCACTTGTTTCATCATTTCGCCTCTAAACGCTATGAAAATGTTGAATTCCTTCTTGAGTAGCGTTGTTTTGATTTTTATAATTTCTTTTCTACCCTGAAATTTAACTGTTAGTGCATTCCAAATTGATTTAGCATCACCATCATGTTGTTATAACGTGAATATATCTTCTTTGATGGCTTGCGGCAAGATATTCGTCACCTTCTTTACTCTCATGAATTTTTCTTTATCTACTTCAGTCAGCTGAGTTAACGTTTTTTCCAGCCCATTATCTCTAGATGGAGCAAAATATTTTTCCTTAATAGCATACCATCAATCAAAATAATTGGCTTGCACCCAATTAACACAACGTTCATTCTAACCTCCATAATCTTCAAGACTCATCAACTTTGGCGGTTTCTACATAGTACCCATTAGATTATCTAAGTTTAGATTTTGGCTAATTGATGTGGAAGTTAATGTGGACTGTGTAGCAAAAGAATTATAAAACTCGTTTTTTCCATTTTATCAAAAACATTGTGAAGAATGATTGGTGGGAAGATAAACTTTTTGTGTGATCTGAAATTCAAAAACAATCAACCAGTATATCACTTCGTGCGAAGTAAATACAACAAATCTCCTACAAATTCACTTCTGCAAAGTTAAAACTATTTTCACACAAATTTACTTCGTACGAAGTGAGGTTTTTTTAGATCATGCGGAGTGAGGTTTAGGTCGTACCAAGTGAGATTTTAGGTTGTACAAAGTGAGGATTAAGATCATGCAAGTGAGTTTTACAATTTCACGTTTTTTTGCCGGTTTGATCATGAACTCGATTGATTTTAGCTCTGATTCTTTGAGGGTTTATTAGAACATGTTTTTACTTAATCCTTGAGAAAATTAGGCCATTTTGTCTGTTAAATCTTTGAAAAATGATCAAATATAAGAAAAGTGAGTAGAAGAGAATTGTTTTGTTGCCGAATCTTGTAGACAGTCTTCAAATCAGGCCTTCTAGCTTCAAGCACTCTACCTCACAAAACATATTTGGTTACATTATTCTTCAACCGATTTTTGACCAAAACAATTTGGCGCCCACCATGGCGCGAGTGGTGCTTCAACTCTAAAAATTTTCATTCATTTCTACTCATTCTTATCAATTCCATAACACCATGGCCTCTTAAGGAAAATCCACTTCATCTGTTGTGCCAACAATGACATCATGTCAGAGTTCTACCTCGTTGCCTCCTATTCCCCCACCATTCCAGAAGAATGTTGAAAATGCTAAGAAAAATACACCATCCATCTTCACATGATCCAAAACTTTTGCTACTTTATCCTCTACAAATACTGACAATGAACTTTCTTTTTATATTCATAGATGAAAAGCTACACGGAGCAGCAGAACAAGAATAAACAGAAGATCCTGCGAGAGATTGAAGACATCAAGAAACAGAAGAGGCTAGTCGAGGATTAGTCTCCATTGATGCCTAGGGTGTTGGATTTGCCACTCCGGCATCAACAATAAATCATTCTATAGGATCCGTTGTCCAACCTCAAGGATCCTTTATCCATTCACAAGGATCACTGACGATGACTCAGTCTCAAGGATCCTTATACCAACAAAGGAGCATCAGAAGAAATGTTCCAACCTCAAGGATCCTACTTCCATTCACAAGGATTCTAAGCTTAGGTTCAAGGATCCATGGATCACCCATCAAGACCTTCAACACAGACTTATCCTAGATCCAATGTCTTTCAGGATCAACGATCCTCAGGGAGACAACCACTAAGAAGCTCAGAAATCCATGATGGGATTTCATCCCCATGCAAACTATTGCTTCCTCGGGCCCTAATATAACAACATACATGTTTTATCCCGGATACACTTCTGGAATACCACCTTCAAGTCAAATAGGAGGTAACAATTTCCCTAATACATCTTTATACACTAACTGTGGTTTTGTGAAGGATGCATGTATCAGTCAGGCTATGGCCAGGGAGTTGCAAAAGCTCAAGTATATGATATCCAACATCCCAGGAATAGTCAAGCTTATTCCAGAAATTCCAGATGGAACCCACAAGATATCTCGTTTTGCACCACGAATATGCAATGCAGAGGTACCTAAGCGCTTCCAAACCCCAATATGAAGTTGTATGATGGTACAACCGATCCAGAGGAGCATTTGGCACAATACAAGGAAAGGATGGAGATAAACCGCATCCCTGAAAGGTTGAAAGAAGCTTGCCTATGCAAAGGCTTTGGATCTACACTCACTAGATCAGCATTAAAATGGCTGCTAAGTTTTCCTCCCTATTCCATTACTTCATTTTCACACTTAGTTAACCTGTTTAATAACCAATTTTCTTGTAGTACAACATTTGAAAGGTTAGCTAATGACTTATATAGGATAACACAAGCTCGTGATGAATCCTTAAGGGATTATGTCACTAAATTTGGAACGAAATCCTAGAGATCCAAAATCTAGATGTTGCAACTGTTGTTGAGGCATTTAAAATGGGATTGCAAAAGGATTTTCCCTTTTACGATGGCCATGTCATAACCCCCTGCAGGAATTTGGATGAAGTTAGAAACATACTCGAAACCTGATAGTCAAAATGTCCATGCGGTGGAACAAGATGAAGACTATGAAGAATATCCTAGGATATCTGAATATTGTTTCTCTATTGACAATAGTGAATTAGTGCTTGCTTTGCAGATTCTAGGTGAGAAGGCAAGATGGCCAAGGAAAAACGAGAAGTCAAATTCCTTCAAGGATAAGTACAAATGGTGTGCATACCATGAGGATTTTGGGCATTTGATAGATGAATACATAGCCTTGAGAAGAGAAATTGGCTATCTTCTCAGTAAGGGGTATTTGAAAGAGATGATGGGCAGAAATAAATTAAGGATCCAGGATCTTGAGAATGTCCCAGAGAGAGTTGCTCCGCCACAAGAAGATGTCCAAGTCGCTAACTTTATTTCCGGAGGATCAGATATCTGTGGACACTCGTTCTCGGCAGCAAAGAGGCATGCCAAAGAAACCAAGCCGGCAAACGGAGACAGACCTATTAGAACCTCCACCCTAACTGAACAGAAATCATATCCTTTGATGTGGATGATCGTGACAACATCTTGGATCCTCATCATGATGGCTTAGTTATTGCTAATCATTGTGTTCGTAAGATTCTTATAGATGGTGGGAGCTCTGTGAACATCATTCAACTTGATGTCCTGAAAAAGATGAACATCCCGGAATCAGAAATATTTCCAAGATCATGGGTCCTTGTAGGATTCAGCGGTGTAATGAAGAACACGCTTGGGGACATCAAACTCCCAATCTATATTGAGGGAGTAAACTCTATCCAAAAAAATTTGTGTTATTAATAGTTTGTCTTGTTGCAATGTGATCCTTGGTAGGCTCTGGATACATGAAATGAAGGTGTCCCTTCGACCTATCACCAGTGTGTAAAACAACCGACCCCTTGGGGAGTAGTAAAGATAGATAGCGATCAAGGAGAGGCCAATAATTGCTATCCTCTTTGATGAAACCGCTTCAAAATCCAAGGGCATAATATAAATTACAGCAACCTCCAAGGGATGTCATAATAGAAAGAGAACAAGACATCAAGGATGTAACATTGGATCCTTAGGATCCTGGTATCAAAGTTCTTATAGGATCTGGGAACCTTAATGGTATAGAACATGATCTAGTATCCTTCCTGAAAAGAAGAAAGTCTACATTCACTTGGAAGCACGAGGACGTGACATGTATCTTTAAAGACATTACTACACATAAATTGGGTATTGACAAGTCTTTCAGGCCAATTCATCAAAAAAGAAGAAAAGTTGCACCTAAAGGAAAGTTATTATCCAAGAGGAGGTAGACAAACTCTTGAAGGTAGGTATGATTAGGGAAGTAAAGTATCCATGATGGTTAGCCAATGTGGTGGTAGTACAAAAGATAAAACAGAAAGTGGAGGGTATGTGTCGATTTTACCAATTTAAACAAGGCATGTCCCAAGGATCCTGTCCCACTTCCACACAATGACTCCATGATGGATGCAATAGCAGGACATGCATTCTCACCTTTATGGATGCTTCATCTGGATTCCAACAAATTTAGATGGAACCATCTGATCAAGAGGATACATCGTTCATGACTCCTACTGGCATATATTGTTATATTGCAATGCCGTTTGGATTAAGAAATCCAGGTGCCACTTAACAAAGAGAAGTCAACATGATGTTCAAAGAACAATTTTGAGACACCATGGAAGTCTATATAGACGACATGGTGATCAAGTCAAAGAAAGCAGAGGATCATCTCAAGGATCTTGAAGTAGCATTCAATATCCTTGATCAATATAATATGAAGCTCAATCCTTCGAAGTGCCACTTTTGTGTCAATGCAAGAAAGTTCCTTGGCTACATAGTGACAAAGAGATGGATAGAAGCTAGCACTGAACAAATTAAATCCATCATGAATTTGAAGTCCCCTACAAGTGCAAAGGATGTTCAAAGGCTAACTAGAAGAGTTGCAGCTTTAACAGATTCATATCCAAGTCTTCAGAGAAATGTAAAGACTTCTATGACATCCTAAGGAAGAATAAAACGTTCGAATGGACGGATAGACATGAAGTTGCTCTACAAGCTCTTAAGGATTAGTCTCGGGCAACACCGATAAGCGTTTGTCTTAGTTAAAGATCATGAAGGTCAACAACACCACGTCTACTATGTAAGTAAAAGTCTTCTTGATGCTAAGGCCAGTATCCTCATTTAGAAAAACTAATCCTTGCCTTGATTATGGCTTCAACCAAATTAAGACATTATTTGAAACTCATACTATTATTGTTAAGACTAACTTTCCTATTAAAAATGTTCTTAGAAAACCAGAAATGCTAGGAAGGATCGCTAAGTGGGCTGTCAAGCTTAGTGCATACAACATAAAATATGAGTCCGTGACTGCCATCAAATCACGGGCACTTGCTGACTTTGTGGCTGATTTTAGTAGTGATTTACAAAAGGAAGCCGAACTTGAGGTAAACCAAGGATCCATGAATACTCTTCACCGATGCTGCATAAAATGTCAAAGGCATAGGATTAGGAATTGTAGGACCAATCCTCTATGCTTAGGAACCAAATTTGATTATCTAACGTCCATAATAGCGGAAATATTAGTCGTGTTTACCAATAGACAAGATTGAATCAGTTAAACGCCAGTTTTATAGATCAAACGTTCTGGTTACAAACTGACAAAGCTTCGCCTCTGAAATGCCAAAGTTACAAATGAAGTAGGCTAGCTAGGTATTTATAAGCTAACAAGTTCGCTCCAAAGGACACAAGTTCGCCCGAACTTGCATAAGCAAGTTCGGCCGAAACATGCATCTACATGTTACTTATGAGCGAACTTGGCTAAGCTAAACATAAATATTTCGTATACCTAGCCTATTTAGCTCTATACAATAAGACTCGATATAAGACTAAGACATAGACATTATGCACCAACAGACTCCCTCTTGGATAAGTCTTCGTCTTGTATTATCTCCAAAACTCTGTCTTCATATAAATGTTAACGCACACGACCGAAGAAGTTCTTGAATGGCTTCCTTCGACGTTCTTGCTTTGGATCAGGCGTTTGATCAGTTGGCGGTGGTCTTTTAAAGTTAGCCATTCTTAGCGAACTCTTCCTTACCGCTTTTTCCATTATTTTTGTAATCGCCTCATTTCTGGTTTCTTCTTTTAGAAACTCTACTCTCTCCAGATCCCTCCACTTCGTCTGCCACATCTTTCAAGAATTGACTTCTCGTGCATAGCAAACGTTAACAACTTTCTGATACTGCATCGCCTGTACCTTTTCTTTCTTAAAAAACAATCTTGCTGTAGAAAAGGCATTTTATATCTTCTCTCGAGCAGTTAACCAACCACATCGGATCTAGAATCCTTATAGTCCTCCACAAACCTCTCATACCCTGATGACCCATCACTTCAACTCGTTCCTTAGCAATATCCAGATGATCTTCAAATTTTAACACAATCACCGCTTCACAAGTAGCTGGATTTATCTGCCACCACTTGAATAAAGGATAGAAGTTATGTTCGATAGGCATAAGTGGCATATTCCTCATGGCTCTAGGACGTTTCATAATTAACGTTATGTCCTTTTCCCCTGTAACCTTATTGATCTTAACTCTTCGTCTTGGAATAAATGGCTTCCAGTGATTTCAACCTTTAACAGCTTCGTACTTAATCATCTTCCAGAACAACTGATCTATTGTCTTCATATGATAAGTAACATTCACTGTTTGTACTAACACTTCCATATCCCAGTACGGCAACGTCTTGAAATCAACAAGATATTTGAAGTATTGCGCTCCAAATTCCCTTTTGATTGCATATACGTTGAGCTCTTTAAACCATCCCCAACTCAGTATATCTCCCAAAGAAACATCTTAATTTCTGGTGAAGAATGCTAGTGGACGTCGAAACTTACGTTCACGTGGCATCTCCTTGAACCAGGACTTTTTCGCTTCAGCTATCTCTTATTTGGTCATCGGTTTAGGAATCTTTCCTTCTCGTAACGCTTCAGCAATCTTATCTTTCAACATATCTTCATTAAGCTGTTTGTACATCTCTTCATATATAGGAAAACCTTCTGAATTTTGACCAACATACTTAGCTTTCTGATCTGATTCATCATCTGAGGACCAATCTTCAACTATCACTCGATTGTACTCATCAGCTTCAAACCTTCTCTCATACTGATACTCTTTCGGTTCAAATGTGTTAACATTCATAACTTCCTCAAAATCAAACTCTAAGTTCTCAGCTTCAACTAGTTTCGCCAAATCTTCTTTTGAGTAAATTCACCTTCTTCCACACTGTGTTCCAACATTAGCATCAAAGGCTTCGTGGGTACTACAGTCACAGGCTTCGCAGAACGATCAATATCTAACAAATCAATATCATTATAAGTTGGCCCTTTCTGCCCTGACTCCCCCTGGCTTTTATCTTCCATCCTATTCGACTCATCGTTCATAAGATCAGAAAAATCAAACTCATCAGATACTTTGGCTTCTTGATCTTTAAACCTGTACCTCCCTGATCAAAATCATCACCACCTTGATCAAAATCATCGTCATCATCCCCAACATTCCCATTCTCATAACCTTCTTCCTCTTCATCTTCATTCTTATCTTCCTTTTCGGCTTCATCATCGTCTATTTCTTCAATAACAACAATAGAATCGGAAGGCTTGACAGATTCGTCAACCTTTTGAATATCAGACTCAAAAGCTTTCGAAATATCTTCAATTGGTTTTTCTGGAACATCAGAAGATTTCTCAGTAGTCTCAGAAGGTTTAGGGGCTTCACCCTCAACCTGCTTTCCTTTACCACTTTCAGCTAACTCTTTCTCAGCATGCTCTTTTTCTTCTTGACGATCCAGACGATCGTATTCAACAATGAAATCAATATTCAGATTGTTTGCTAACACTTTCTGCAATCTGTTGAATCTTCGATCGTTCAATGCTTGAATAGTCTTTAGATCAGCTATTTCAATTTGAAACTTCTCATTTGCGTCTTGCGAACTCTCAATTAGTGCTTTGAAATACTCATTTCATTTTCTAATACCTTCACTTTGTCGTCAAGCAACTCTTTTTCAACCTCACTTTGATTCACTTTCTTAACAAGCTCGGCCTTTTCAAACTCATTCTGGAAACTTTCTCTTCTAACACCTTCACACGCTTTTCTAGCATCTCAAAATTAAATTATGGGAAAAATTCATCCAAGTCTTCGAGACTGATTGGACCATGTGGCATATCACCAAACAGATTTCTTCTTGGTGTCCTTGATGTTGAGTCTTTAGGTGTTGCAGCTTTTGTTGTTGACTTCTTAGGAGTAGAACTTTCAGGAACAGAAGTCTTTGGAGTAATAGGAGATTCAGCGATAGGAATTTCAACAATCCAGACACAGGAGGTTCTTGTGTAACTCCTGGCCTTTCAGTTTTAGCATGAACAATAACAAGAGGTTCTTGTGGAGGAGGTTCTTGTGTGGCTCTTTCTCCTGAGCACCAGAAGGTTCTTGTGTGGCTTCTGTGCCTTTCACCTTACTTTTGTACCTCTTGCTCACAGCTTTCTGAGCTTTCTTTGCTTTTATTTTCCCTTTGGTATGAGGTGGTAGTCTTCTTAGAGATTTCGATAGCTGGAGACTTTGTATGCTTAGACTTTTTCTTCGTTCTCTCTTCGTCAGATTCTTTTTCAGTGTTAGGATCAAAATCCACATCCAATTTTCTTTCCTTTTCTGCTCTAATCTCTGCCTCAGTCTTTTCTGGCTCTTTGGCAGGAACTTCTTCATCATATTCTTCATTCTCAGAAGTAGCAGAAATCACATCATCTTGAGTCGTTTTCACAGTTTCTTGACTCTCAATAACCACTGCAGCGCTCGATCCAGCAACTGCTTCAACATTTTCAGGTTCATCCTCGTCGACAAGCATAGTTCGACTTTCTTCGCACACGTTTCTTTTTAGGCTTATCAGCTTCTGCCTTTAAAAACCATTCGCTCCTTGCCTTTGGTTTGAATTCCTTAAACCATTCTTGCTCAGGTTTAAGCTCTTTCTCGTCACACTACCATCCTTTCTCCACTTGTTATCAGGTGGCGAGACATAATTTGAATCTTTTATAGCTCCAAACACTGGTTTCGCAACAGGAGTTGAAGCTTGCTTTTGGAACTTGATTAGCTTCTTTACTGTTGTTTCATCAAGATGAACCAGATACAACACATCATTTGGATCTCGTGCAATGTTAGGATACTTCTCGTCAATCAACATCTGAACAAATCTCGGATATAGGCATAGCCTTGAATCTTCCATGTTCTTCGACATGTGAGTAAAACCATCTTAGAAACATTGAACGACTTCTTCAGAATAAGCGTCGTTGCCATGCTAGCCAAATAGTCTTGAACATCATCTAAACCGGCTTTGCGATGGCTGAATGTGTGAATTAGAGCATGCATTAAAAGCTTGTAGGGGTTTGGCACTTCCCCTTTCTTCAGCGTTGGTTTATTCACGCTCCCTTTATAACCCATACCGAAAAAACAACCATGTACCATCTTCTCATCTAAATGAATTAGATCATCTTCATTATCTTTGAATTCCAGAATCCGTTAATCTTCAGTAACTGTAACCGGTTTAACTTCACTGCCGACTTGCACAATGAAGTGATCATCTTCTCATCTTCGCTTAAACTAGCGTTAATCCAGAAGTGAACGATATGTGATTGATATGATATAGAGCGTTCTGTAGTAGCTCGGCAAATATGGATTTCTTCGAGAAACTTCAATATACTGTCGTACTCCTTCAGTGACGGACATATAGATTTGTCAAGCGTAATGCATGTATTGTGAGTTTAGAGAACTCAACAGAGATTATAGAGGTACCTGTGCCTGAAAAATGACGCAAAACAATTAGCACGCTTTTCAAGAAAAATTTCACAAAAATTTTCTAACATTTATATCAAGTTCGGGCGAACTTGATATATATGTTATAACAATCTGTTTTAACTAAGTTCGCCCGAACATGTTCAAAAACACATGTTCAGTATATAAGTTCGGGCGAACATATACATACAACAAGACATCAAACTTTCAAACCTAAGTTCGGTCGAACTTGTTTGCACCAGTTTGATAAGTTCTTTTGATGTAAGTTCGGTCGAACATCCATTTAAATCTTTCAAATACAAATTATCAAGTTCGGTCGAATATGTTAAGATTTCATTTACTCTTATTTTAGACAAGTTCGGTCAAACTTGACAACAAGTTCGGCCGAACTTGTCGTCTTCTCCAAAGACCAACTTGTTCAAAAAGTTAAACCGTCGTTTCACTTCAATCAAAACATGTTATACGGTCGATTTTATGTGTAGATTAAGGATCTATGTTCAATTTTAACCAACTTCTCCTAGATCTATCAAAATTTTTAGTTTTTATAGAGTTTCGTACATTAATGGTCCAAACACAGTCCAGTGGTCAATTCTCACCTCAGCCATGATAATTGGTGTGCTAATCACCAAAAACCGACTCAATTTGGACAGCGTAACGGTGTGAAAATGCCAAAATCGTTCAAATTCTCTCAAAGCTCAAGTTCGCTCAGAGAGTGTGTTTGCTGATAAGTGAGTTCAGCCGAACTTGATTGGTATTTATACCAAGTCAAGTTCGGGCTAACTTTGCTAAGCCCAATTATGAAAGCCCAGTTAAGTTCGGGCGAACTTAACAATAAGAAAACACAGCCATCTACAAGTTCGGTCGAACTTGCTGATTGTTAAACTTGATTTGTTTAGCAAGTTCGGCCGAACTTGCCAAACCACAATTTTAAACTTTTCAATTTTTCAATTTTAGCCCCTAAACTTTCCAACTTTTTATCAGTTATGAAAATCCACTCAGTTGACCAAGTCCAAGCTAATGACCTTGGTTAACCGATTTGTCTACCGAGTCCAAGTTAATGACCCCGGTTTGACCCGTTACGAACAAACTATTGATATTTTTAAAATCAAATTTTCAAATTAATGATCTTTTCATCGTTTTGACTTTTCAGATTAACAGATTAGCTCCCAGCCCGTTGTCAAAGAGATTCCCACCAGTTCTAGCACCTTACTAGACTTCGAAGATCCGTTCTCCAACATTGGTTTGCCGAAAACAATGTAGAAATAAAATCTTTTTGTATTTTTGTAAGTTTATGTTAAAACACACCAAAATCTTTTTTTATTTTAATCTATACAATGTAATAGGCAATGTAAACTATGTACAAACATATTTACAGACATATTTTTTTGAATTCGTGTCTAAGGATCATATCAGTTGATTGAGACATATCACCAGTACCGTTGACCTTTAGCAGACTTTAAGTTTTAAACTCGTTTGCCTAGATTGTCGATATGTTTGTCCACTTAAGCTTTACCACATTTTCACCTGTTTCAAGAAATGTTTAGGTAGAATTCATGAAACTTGACTTATCTGTGGTTCCCACTTCTTGAATATACTCTCGTACCAGATTTCCTAGATTTCATCTGACAGGTGAATATAGCGTAATTGATATCTGTATCTGGGTTGTGCGAGACCTTGAGAGATCAGGTTAGTACTACCGTACAGACAAAGAGATGAAGGCTCGTCTTAAGGTGTGTTCCACTTAAGGAATCTTTTTAACAATGCAAACAATTAGATCTTTTGATTCTTTTCAATATTGCATGTAGTTTGGAGATTTACAGCAAAAGTATTATAGAAGTTCTAGGCCATTGCTTCGCAAAATCAGAAGAACTTGTATAATACCCCAGATATCAACTATCTATAAAGACCTGTATTTCAGAATCAGACAATCTTTCAAACAAAATTTTGGAGTACTAAGTCCATATATCCAAGATGTGTTAATCCACAAGATTAAGCAATGTAAAATTTAGTTTATATCTCGAAAACAATTTACTTAATGTGTTAAGCCTATCGACACATCCACATTAAGACTTGTTTATCACTTTTAAAACTTTACATTTCTTTAGCATACTGTGATAGTCCACTGATGTACTATCATTTCCTTTTATGACACTGAACTCTTTTTATCTTTTTCAATGTTTTTGTACATTTTGAATTTTTTATATGTTTTTGGATTTTAAAATTTTCGAATGTTTTTGTATTTTCTCTAACATTTCTCCCCCTAAAATTAAAAACATCTTTTGAAATTAGCTTTTAACAAAATTCTATAGTAGAAAACTATTTACAAACCAATGTGGATCACGCGAACTCGTTGTCCGATCCGTATTCAACCTCAGTGTCCGCACCTGTCAGCAAATTTTTCATACCGTTAATTCTCAGCAAGTATTTAAACCGTGACAAAGAAAATTGTTTGGTATAAAAATCAGCCTTTTGTGCGTCGGTGTGAATTTTTTCTATTTGCACCAATTTCTTTTCGTAGCAATCACGAATGAAATAATAACGAATTTCAATGTGTTATGTGCGTGAGTGATGAACCGGATTTTTAGTTATATCTATGGCTGCCTTGTTATCAACATACAACGAAGTGTCCAGAAATTACAGACCATAGTCTCTCATCTGCTGTTGAATCCACAGAATCTGTGAACAACAGCTGGAGGCCGAGATATACTCAGCTTCACAGGTAGAGAGAGCGATCGTAGTCTGTTTCTTACACTGCCAGGTTACCATTCTTGTTCCGAAGAACTAGCATCCCGCTGTAGTTGATTTTGAGTTCAACTTATCTACACCAAAATCGGAATCAACATAACCCGTGAGGTCGAAATTGTCGTTCTTCGGGTACCACAAGCCGGTGCTTGGGCATCCTTTCAGATATCTGAAGATACGCTTCACGATCTGCATGTGTAAGATCCTCGGGCTTGACTGATATCTGGCGCATAGGCAGGTTGGATACATATTATCTGGGCGCGATGCCGTCAGATACATCAGCGATCCAATCATTGATCTGTATAACGTCTCGTCAACTTTGGCTCTAGTCTCGTCAACGCAAATGCCGTGATTTAGAGCAAGAGGCGTAGATAGAGGCTTCAAGCTTTCCATTCCAAACTTTTTCAAAATGTCGTGAACATACTTAGTCTAGTGAATGAAAATACCATCCGGAAGCTGATCTATATGCAAACCAAGAAAGAACTTCATTTCGCCCATCGAGGATATTTCGAATTTCTTTTACATGATTCCCTCAAACTCCTTGCAGAGACTATCGTTTGTAGATCCAAAGATGATGTCGTCAACATAGATTTGAACTATAATCAAATGGCCATCAACTTCTCTGGTGAAAAGAGTACTATCCATAGTTCCTCTGATAAAGCCGTTTCCGACGAGATGTTGCGGTAACGTTTCGTACCAATCTCTCGGGGCTTGGTGTAGTCCATGAAGAGCTTTATCCATTAGGTACGCTTTCTTCTTGTTAAATGGATCGACAAACCCAGGTGGTTGTCCAACGTACACCTTTTCGCGTAATTTGCCATACAGAAAAGCCGATTTGACATCCAATTGATAGACCTTAAATCTTTTCCATGATGCGAAAGCTAGAAAACTTCGAATAGATTCCAATCAAGCTCTTGGTGTATAAAATTCCGTGTAGTCTATTCCTTCATGCCGGTGAAATCCCTTGACAACAAGCCTAGCTTTGTTACGAACAATAACCCCTCTATCATCACGTTTATACTTAAAGACCCATTTTGTATCAATTGCCTTCTGATTTTCTTGTAGGTCTTCAAGCTTCCACACTCCCAACTTCTCAAACTACAATAATTCTTCTTGCATTGCTTGTACCCAGTTTTCATCGGCTAAAGCTTCATTAACTGTCTTAGGCTCAATCTGAGATATGAAACATGAATAGAAACAATAGTTCTTGGTTGTAGCAGCGTGTGTAGAAACAACTGAATGCTTTATTAATTTGCCCTCGAGTTCTAACACCAGTTTGAAGTTCTCCGATAATATTTGTTGACGGATGATAGGAATATGATCGCGGCAATTCTTCACTTGGAACATCTACTGAGTTTTGCTGATTCGTGATGTTGAGATCAACAACCAATTCAATGTTTGGAGAGCTTGATGAAGCTTCATTTCTGTTGTTCGCGACTGCAGATTGATTAAGAAGACTTGTTATCTGCTCCACTTCTTCATCTGAAGAAGATGATTCCCCATCAGCATCAAATGTCGGTGCTTCATCTGAATCAGAATTTTGATTCTGAGGCATCCTGAGCTCCGTTGTCGTATTCACTAGTTCAGTAGAGGCATTCGTTGGAGGAGTAGCAGGTGTTGATAATGTTTAAGAAACATATTCAGCCGGAACACCACTATTGCTTGAACTTGCGCTAGAAGAAGATGGATCCAACGTGGGTTGATTAACCACAATTGGTCGAACAATTTGTTCTTGATTCGCTGACTGGTGAAGGTAATATAACACTGCAACTTCTTCGTCAGTCGGTTCTTCGGGCAAGTAAAATGACTTCAAAAGGTCTTGATAGTTAAAAAGCCACGCGTCACATTTCCTTTAAATCGGATCCGTGTAGTTGAAACAATCCACGTGATGTGCTTCAAAAACCTTTCTCAATGAAGGAACATATACTCTTCTCAACGGACTCGCATATCCGACAAAGAAACCTTCAAGAGATTTAGCTCCGAATTTGCCATCTTGGTCTATTACGGTAGATGGTGCACCGAATGGTTCTAAGAACTTCAAATTTGGCTTCCGTCGGTTTATCATCTCAAATCATGTTTTCTTTGTTGGTTTGACAGTGAGAACCCTATTTAGCATGTAGCAAGCTGCAGCAACCGCTTCACTCCAGAAGCTGATAGGAAGTTTAGAATCTGCAAGCATGGTTCTCGCAGTTTCAATCAATGTTCTGTTTTTCTGTTCAGCTACTCTTTTTTGTTGTGGAGTATAGGGAGCACTAAACTCATGCAGAATCCCTTTTGCGTTGCAGAATTCCTTCATTTTGTTATTCTTAAACTCTGTGCCGTTGTCACTTCTAATGCGTCTGACCGGCAGATGATAAATGTTCTCGAGTTTCTTGAATAAAATAACTAAGTTCTCGAATGTTTCGTCTTTTGATTCTTGAAAGAATACCCATGAATATCTCGAATTGTCATCTGTCACGACCAAGCAGTATAAGTCTCCTGAGATGCTTTGAACATTTACAGGACCAAATAAGTCCATATGGAGACGTTCTAATGGCAACTTGATTGAGTTTAGAATTTTCTTTGGATGAGATTTCTTGATTTACTTTCCCTTTTTGCATTCCAAGCAATGATCAGACATTTGAAAACTTCGAAGATTTACGCCTTCTTCAAGATCATTATGAACCAAGAAATTCATTTTCCGCAAATGAATATGCCTCTTCTTACGATGCCAAAGAATAGAATCTTTTTCAGTAGCCTTTGATACAAAACATTGTGCTGATTTTGATGAGGTGGTAGCAACACCCATATCAAGAACATATAAATCATTCTCTTGCGGTGCTCGCATCAGAATCCACTCATCTGATATTTTGAATCCCGGCTTCAAGATAATACACTCTTTGTCGTTGAAATGGACTGTAAATTTCTTGTCACAAATCTGCGATATACTTAGAAGATTGTTCTCAAGTTCTACAATATAGTTCACGCGATCAAATGAAATTACGCCATTGGAGAGTTTTCCCTCGGCGACTATCCTTCCACCTTGATTTCCTGCAAATCCAACATATCCACCATTGATAGCTTTAATGTCGAATAGCAATGCCTTCATTCCCGTCATATGTCTGGACGCTCCACTATCCAAAATCCACTTTGAAAGTACCGATCTCTAGAGTCCCTACACATTTTAACAAACTATTTAAAAAGAGAGACCCAAGCCTTTTTGGTCTTGGGTTGAATTGGATAACCATCATCAAAAATCAAATTCACATTCATCAGCATAATCGAATTGTTCATCTGAATTTTCTATGATGTTTATGTTTGAAAACTTTACCTTCTTTTTATCTTTTGAATTGTTTCCACTTGAATTTTTGACAGTTTCAAATGTGGTTTCAATTGTGATTTTAGATTTTGATTCTTTCTTGCTATCACTAGTCTTAACAAGCTCAGACTTAGTGATTTCAGGTTTAGATTTTTTCGTGTTATCAGTCTTTACCAGCTCAGACTTAATCCAGGCTTGAGATTTGATATTAGCGTTCTTGATATAAAATTTGTTTTCGTTTGCCCTAGAAGTTTCTCCTTTTTCAAAAGTAGAATTTTCAAACTTCTTTTGTATTTTAGGTTTAACTTCTGGCAAAGATTCATTTCTTTTCAAAATCTTGACTGGTTTTTCAAACTCTGGATACCTTGGTTTTACAACATTTGATTCTCTTCTTTGAGGATAAGCCGGTTTTGATTTCAGACATTGTCGTGCAATATGACCCATTTCATTGCACTTGAAACATGTCCGATTATCAAGTGGATGTCCTTTAGTGAGTGGTTTTACCTCACTTGATGTTTTGGCACCACTTGTAACCTTGGCTTTATCTCGGATTTCTTTCTCCTTTTTAAACTCATCATTTGATTGTTTACCAATTAAACTCTCTTCATGAACCGTGTTTGTCCCATACACAAAATTCATGTTTTTGTTTTTATATTCATGAAATGGTGACACTTTCTTTACTGGTTCATCTGATTCTTCTAGACCCAACCCTGCTCTCCGGTTTTCCGGATGATCACCATCATTCCTTCGGTAGTTGTTTCTTTTAGGTTTGCAATAGAATTTTTGTTTGTTAATTTCCAATTCCTCTGATGTGACTTCCACGAGTTTAAAGAATTTATCAAGCAATTCTTCCTTCACATTCCGAATCGGGAAGCTATCATCAAAGTATAGTCTATCTGAATCCTTAATTTTGTACATTACAACATTAGGATCTTCACTTAGACCATTCTCTGACGACTTATGGTCATTTTCAGACTGTGAATCGGCATTCTTTGAACTCGAGTGCTTTTGAAGCTGCCGTCATCAGAATCACTTAAAACATTTTCAACCACTTTGTTAACCACAGCATTGTTATCATCATCAGATTTAGCATAGATTATATCAATATTCTCAGGCAACTCATCTTTTTTCTCAGAAAGTAGCCCACATTGAGTGCCTTATCCATCCCGTCTGCGGTTTTGTGACAGTACTTCTCACAAAGGGGTGGAGGAACATTGCTATATTCTTTGCCAGTTTTCTTTTTAGGTTTTTCTTCCGATGAGATTGCCGGAAGAATGTGATCAATAACATATGCATTTGTGGTATAACTTCTCAACAATTGTTGAACTCTTTCAGTTTCGATTGTCATGTCTTGAAGCTTTTGTTTCGTTTCAGCAATGGTGTTAATATAAATGTTAGTTGCCCTTTGTTTATCCATTACTGTTCCACTCAACATCCTTATATTATCATGTTGTTCGATGTTATTTCTGTCGAGTCTGCCATAATCATTTTTTATTTTATCATACGCTTCTTTCATTGTGCGATAATCGTATTTCAAATCGTATTTCAATAATTCGTTATGCACATTATTTTCAGCGATGATCTTTGATTTTACAGCACATTCGACACAAGGTTAAATACATTTTGTACAAGGTTTCTCAACCTCAACAACTTGTACTTTGACAACTTCTTTCTCGACAATTTTTACCTCTGGACCTACCTTGGTTAGATTCGCCATTAAAGCTTTATCTGCAATGTCCTTGAGGTCTTCAACTTTCACTTCTTGAGTGACATCAATGATCACTTCATCAATCTTTTTCTCCTCAACCACTTGTTCTTTCGAGCTTCCATAAAAATGACCTGCAAAACTGTCACAAAATTAGAGGATAAAATTCCTTGTCTCTGCATATGAATATATACCTCTTCTTCTTGTTGTTGATGTAAGTATTGTTCCAGAAGAGCTTGTTCGAAAGTTGCTGCTTCTGCTGCTGCCACTGCTTCCTCTGCAGAATTATCTTCAACTATCTCTACCATCAAAGCAACTCCGGTCTTTTTCCCAATGTAAGAATTCCAATCAAAACCATCATCTTCACTGGATGCCACCATAGCTTTCTCAGTGGTGCTATTATCAGGTTTTTCTTGAATTTCAACCGGTTTTCTTCGGAAATGGTTTACATTGAAGTGCCTTTTGTAATATTCATTTCCTCCTCCGAAAGGACTTTGATTTCTGGTTGCTTTGGTGTTCTTACAATGTCTTTTTAAAATGCCCCTTTTGACGGCATCTAAAGCACGTGACTTTGGTTTTGTCAAAACCTAATTTGTTGCTGGAATTTCCTATATCACGACCTGTGAGTGCAACGAACTTTGTGACTCTCTGATGATCAAAGCTAAGGACCATTTGATGTCCATTAGTTCGAGTTCTTCCTCGTCTACCTGGTCATAATCTTCTGCTGTCATCTCGGGGTTTCCGATCTTACCTGCAACAAGACATTCATAAGATTCTAAAATGGTAGCGAGTAGTGACATATGTTGTTTTGCAACTTGTTCTGAAACAACATTGTTCAAATTCACTGCGATGTTGCATTTATATATATTCGGATCAGAACTTTGTTGTTGTTTCTGATTCGCTTGGCTTCGATAAGTTGAATTTGAACCAGTGCTTGAATAAGAACTTTGAGGACTCTAATCATACTGAGGCTGTGATTGATTCTGTTTTTGTGGAGAAGCATTCATGTTTGCACTAAAAGCCGTCTGAATTTGAGGACTCGAAACACTATCTAGCATTCCGGCTTTGTAATACAGACCGACGTCTTGAACAACATTAGGGTTTTTTTACTTCGCCATCTTCAGAAGTTCCATTTTGTGGCCTTCGAGTTTATCGATAAACGTCGACAACTTGAAAAATTCCCACTTATCACTGTTCTTCAGAACCATCAAATACGTAGTCCATTCACCCTCTGTTAGTGCGTCAGCAAGTTGTATTCTTGTTCTGTCTTTTCGAGACCGTGTCTTCGCATTTGCACTTTAAGATGACAGAAACGCTCGATCATTTGCTTTATGGTCTCATTCTTTTGCATAGTGAAGATATCGAACTCTTTCAGGATAAGTGCTTTTTTGCTTTTGATCATTTCGGCGCTGCCTAGATACTTCTTCTGTAATGACAACCAAAGATCTCTTGCAGTAGTATAATCTGGTAGCAAAATCAGGATATCTTCTTTGACAGACTATTGGATGAGACTGATCATCTTTTTTCTCGGTGATATATTCTTCTTTCTGAACCGTCGAGTAGTTGTACTTTTCAAGAACTCGTTGATGTTCATCTACCGAAATAGTATAGCCTCTTTCAATTGACACCCAGCCAGCAAAGTGCATGGCTTGAACCCAATAAGTGAACTTCTCTTTCCATGCTTCATACTCGTCCATGCTCATCAGCTTGGGCGGTTTGACAGTCGTTCCCATTTCATTATCAAGATTGACTTGATTGATCACATTGGCATTTGACGAACTAGCTCCGGACATAAAAGCTCTTAGTTGATCCTCCATTGTGAATAACGAAACGTGTACTCTGAAAATTTTTCAAAAACTTTGAAAACAAATAGACCTACTACAAGTTCGGTCAAACTTGTAGCAACAAATGAAGAATTCTCAGCTTTTCTAACAAGTTCGGTCGAGCTTGCTAGATTTGTTTTGAAAACTTTGCTTAAAGTTCGGTCGAACTTGAGACACAAATCCTACAGAACTTCAGGCGAACTTATCTTCAAGAATTTTATAAAAATCTAGGAAGTTCGGGCGAACTTACTTAAAGTTTCTTTGAAATTTACACAAGTTCGGTCCAACTTGATGTAAAATCACTGAAAGATTGTGTAACTTCGAGCGAACTTAGCTGAAATTTCTTCAAAAACTACTCAAGTTCGGGCGAACTTGCTAAAAAATCACTTGAAAAGTGATGTTTTAGTATAAGTTCGGCCGAATATGGCCAATAAGTTTGATCCTTAGAGTTTTCAAAAACATGGTTTTTTAAAAAATTTGACATGAATTCGGTTGAATTTGGTCTCCAATCTTTCAAGGGTTTATCTTTGTTGTATTTTACATGATATATTCAAAATTCAAAAGATTTTGACCGTGAATTCTTCATTTTATGTTCAAAAGTTAAGAAAAAAGAAGAATGGAGTAGAAATAGAAGTTTTCTTGTCTTGATACTATCAAGTCAGGCTGTTCTAGCTCTGATACCACTTGTAGGACCAATCCTAGATGCTTAGGAACCTAAATTTGATATCTAACGTCCATAATAGCGGAAATATTACGTCGTGTTTACCAATAGACAAGATTTAATCAGTTAAACGTCAGTTTTGTAGATCAAACGTTCTGTTACAAACTGACAGAGCTTCGCCTATGAAATGCCAAAGTTACAAATGAAGTAGGCTAGCTAGGTATTTATAAGCTAACAAGTTCGCTCCAAAGGACACAAGTTCGCCCGAACTTGCATAAGCAAGTTCGGCCGAACATGCATCTACATGTTACTTATGAGCGAACTTAGCTAAGCTAAACATTAATATTTCGTATACCTAGCCTATTCAGCTCTATACAATACAGACTCGATATAAGACTAAGACATAGATATTATGCACCAACAGGAATACTACTAAAATCACCACATAGAGACCTAATACCCAAGTCCACAAAATGTGAATTTCAAACCACTAACAACGAAGTAGAATATAAAACCTTGATTACAGGTTTGCTGTTAGCTAAACAAATGAGGATCAGATATCTTCAAGTTTATATAGATGCATTGCTAATCACTAACACGTTAATGGCTCATATACTATAAAAAGGTGAGAAAGTAATCAAATATTTAGAAATTGTTAAAAATCTGGCAAATGCTTTCGATTCTTTTAGCATAACATAGGTACCCAGAGAAGAAAATGTAGGGGCAGATGCCTTGGAAAATTTGGGATCAGCCCTAAAAATTCCGGAAGACATAAAAATACCTATTGTTCACATTCTATTACCTGCTATAGAGGAGAACGACGTGATGGAGGTAGTGAAGGATATTGCAATAGCATCCAGCGATTCTCATTCAGATTCAGGATCCCAGATACTTCTGATCATGATTTATCCAGAACGGAGAAATCACCACCGGAGAGAATCCTAGAGCCTTCAGGGTCAAGGTATCTCAATTTACTATAATAGATAACACTCAATATAAAAGGTCTCTTGTAGGTCCCTATTTGTGATGCATTGAGGATTTTGAAATCCAAGAAGTGTTGAAGGATTTCCATGAAGGAGATTGCGGAAATCATATAGGGGCAGAACATTATTATCAAGAACCCTTAGGCAGCTTACTTCTGGCCCACCATGAAGAAAGACATAGTAGACTACACAACGAAGTGTGATGCTTGCCAAAGGCACAACATCTTACACCAGCCAACAGAACCTTTGTATCCTATAATTTCCTCTTGGCCCTTCATGAATTGGCGAATAGATATAGTAGGCAAGTTCCCTAAGGCACCAGGTGGAAAAGTCTTTATGCTAGCCTTGACCGACTACTTCTTCAAATGGATAGAAGAAGAAGCTTTTGTTTAAGTTAGAGAAAAGGAAGTTATATCCTTTATCAAAAGAAACATTATTACTAGACTTAGAATTCCTTCTGTGAAGGTCCGTGATCTGGCTGTTTAGATAGAAGTTTGGGCAAAACATAACTGTTTTGGTCAAAAATTTCCGAAGCAATTTAGTGATCACATTAAGTTGTGAGGTAGTGTGCTAGCAATGCTTGTGTGTTGGTTTGTTTGCTTATAAAAACAGTTTCAGGATATAGCCTCGGATATGAGACTATGCCAATAATCAAACAAAGAGCTGTAAAAGTAAAAGTGGACACTGGATATACGAGGAAAGCCCTTGATCAATCTAGATCTCTGGCATAAAACCTAGGAGCTGACAATCGTTGGCTGCCTTGTTCTTCTTATTGCTTGAATATTCAGGATACAGTGCAGGATATAGTTCAGATCGCTACTAAGTGTTACAATGATTGCTACTAGTGAGTGTAAGTGTGTAATTGCGAGAGAAATGTATGAGAGTATAGAGTGAAGAGTGTTCAAGTCTGTGTTCCTACGATCTGGCTCATCATTTATATAGTTACAAGAGTAAACAACTTCTCATATAAACTTGGGGTGCTCCGGAATATTCCTTTTGGAACGTTAGAAACCTGGTCTTCCGGCTTTAACGTCCATTTTCCAACTAAATGGAGCGAGTCTTCAGGAGAAAAGGTCCTTGTGAACGTTGCAAGCTCTGTAGTCATCTCCTGCACGTAAACTATTAGTAACTATCAGGATACTGCCTCAGGATGTTACCAATATCCTAGTGTGGTATCCTGGTCGTAAACAAATATCAGTTAATCAAGATATAATTCAGGATATGGGCTCAGAATTTCACCCATAACAATTGTCCCCAAAAATGTTACTGTTGAGGATCCTGGATCCCAACGGTAATATTTTTACGTATACCGAGGCCTTAAAGAGATGAGATTTTAAGATTTGACATGATGTAACCACCCAGGCTAAATCTACTCATTACCCCTTATATCTTCGCAAGTTGATCCCCATTTAATCAACATCAAAAATTGAAAAGGTAAACTTCTCTCTCTTCTCTTCATCTTTCTTTGTATTTTCCGGCCAAAACTAGAGAGACAAACCAGGTCGAGCTCCGCGACTCAGCCCCCACATTCACACCACAAAATCTTCTCCAATACCAGGAGAAAGAATTGTGCACGTTCGACAACGCCCATTTGTCAGCCCTCCAGTCCTCTGTTATTTTGGGCCATACGACTGGGAACTCCGATCGGACATGTCGTCCACTGAATGGCTCTACTTTAATGCCTACCCTTTCACATTGGGTCTTCGATTCCCATTTTCCAAGTTTATTTCTGGTTTCTTCGTATCACAGGTCTCAGCTTTAGCCAAATCATGCCCATGCTTTGGACAGTCATAGTAGTTCTTGATCGCATCAAGAATGAACACGTCCCTGACCTTTGTGTCAATGATCTTCCGATTGCATACCGGCTAAGGTCCCACGACTTTAGCAGGTTCCTATTTTACTCCACCACCATTAATCCTCTCATTCTTCGAGCCACCAAAAGTGAGGAAGAATGGAAAACAAAGTTCTTCTTTGTTAAAAGGAGTTCCATCCCAATGGGAAGGATTATCCTGTGAAGTGGTTAACCAAGGGTAGAAATCAGGGTTTTAGGGTATCGTTAAACATATCCTATTCAATATCCTACTTATATCCTGCTATGATATCTTTGTTTTTTCTTGTGCAGCGGGTTTTAGGAAATTAGCACCCCCTCTTACCGACTCAGTAGAAAGGATTGAAGCCATATACAAGCAACCAGAGATTGAGAGAAGTTTTATACCAAACCCAGTAGCATCAAGCCAATACTCTAGTTCCAACATGTCTGGTAAGGCCCCTTTTTTATTATAATGTCTGCATAAGTTTTGTTAGTCAAGATATTGATTGAACAAGTTTGAAATTACTCCCTTGCTTGTGCAGAACCAGCCAAGATCCCTTAAGTCTTCGACTTCACCGAGTTGGATAGCTACTCCGGACCTGAACCGGTGAAGATAGAGCCCAAATCCAAACCTTCAGCCGCGTCGAAGCCCTCTTCCAGCTCTAAGCCTACCGCTATCCCCAAGCCTTCCTCAAGTTCCAAGCCTCGGGCCTCTAGTTCTTGAAAGAGAATGAGACTGATTCCCCTGCTTCTTCTGCTGAGGTCTCTCCTTACGAGAACCTTGGATTCGCTGAATCCAGTAGCCTTATGACTTCTTTTCTCAACCAGGTAAATATCTTCATTCTGTATCCTGCGAGTATATACTAAACTGATATCCTCGTTAGTTATAATGCTACTCATACCTTTGCACTGTAGGTCTAAACCGTCTACTGGTTGCGTATGAAGAAGCTTGTGGAACGGCGGTCTTCCATGAGGCTAGAGAAAAGAAGGCGGAGGCACTCGCCGAGCAGCTGAAAACAACCAACGCCACCAGGACCCGACATTATGAGGACAAATTAAAGAAGGTCACCCAGGATGCTAAAGCCGATTTGAAAAGGCTACTTTAGACGCCCAGACCAAACTGGATGCTTCACAGGCCCAGCACAAGAAGGATATGACCTCCTACCACGACAGCCTCAAAGGATCTGTGGTAATCTCACTCCTCCAAGCTAGATTGAAGATGGCTTATTAAGCCAAGGCTGCGGGCTTCGAATGCCCTTCCTGGAATATCACTGCTTGGGAGGCGAAGTTGAAGGATCTCGGCGGTAATCCTGTGGAATATCTGCTAAGCCAGTAGTTGCAGAGTCTTCCAAGGCTGTTGAGGTAGCAGCAGAGGCTAGTGATGAAGCTGGTGAGGATCCTGGGGCTAATACTGGAGTGGGTGCCGGTGACGATGGTGAAGGCGTAGTTGGTGATGCCGGTGGTGATACTCCTAAAGGTGTTGTAGCATAAGGGCAGCGAAGTGGGCGATGATGGATATTGATGCCTAGGCCGGAGTCCACTTTTTTAATTTGAATGGTCTGTAACCCTTTAAACAATTTACTTTTCACGCACTTGAACAATTTACATTTCCTTCACTTTAAACATTAGTATTTTGCAAAGACCCGAGGTGGAGGGATCCTGAGTTTCAGGACGAAACCTTTGGTCATCAATGTTTATATGCTTTAGGACTTACCACACTCTTGGTGGATGGGTCCTGGTTTAAGAGGAAACCAAGAGTGTGGCATTTTGGTTTGCTAATAAGAGACTGATCTTTTGACGTTTTGTTTTGTTGTTATGTTTTTATTTTGAAAAATACGTCTTGAATATCTTGGTCAAATATCCTTGTCAGAATATAATTTTTATAGAAGACTTAGGTTATTGAGATAAGATTTCCAGAACCTGATAAATAAGAAATCATACCAGGAATACTTAGGCAAAAACTTTCGATTCCAACCTTTGAATCCTTTGCAATGTCCTCAGCATGGATGTCCCTTATCTGTGCAGGATATTGCATCACAGCATGGCATGCTTGAAGATTTCTTTACTTAGTCGTTGAACTTCATAATGTTTTATTCTTAAAAGAATGTGTGTATACACAATCACAATTAGGAATTTTTCAAAGATTTTAATTTTGTTGGGGTTAAACCCATAGTGTCCTAGGGATAAACCCTTAGTATCCTGGGGATAATCCCTTAGCATCCTTGGGATAAACCCTTTATTCTCATGCGCTACAGGCGAGATTGTATAAACTCCATGACTTAGAAAGGTGAAAACCTTTAAACCTTAGAGAGTATGAAAATACCCTTTCATGAGGGAGGGTGATCAATCCTCATATACCGTAAGGATCCAGAATATAGCCAACAATAACGAAATTGTCAGCCACTTTTACATGAACTGGTCCCGCCATCTTGAACTATACCTGGATACTTGCGCTCCAGGCGGGGTGTTTAAACCCAGTTCAGAATAAAGGTGAATACCTTTAAACCTTTGAAGGGATCTGAATCCTTTAATCGTGAGAGAGGGAGCCAATCCTCTAGTCTTTGAATTCATCTTGAGCGATATACTAGAGTATTATCCCGAAGCATATCCTACAAAACACCTTTTAACTAAGGTGGGTGTTAGCTTGGCTAACACCCCTCCGATGCTTAAGTCAGTATATGGTTTCAAAATAATAAATCAAATTAAATATATTTAGAAGAGACAGATTCACACCATCTTGAGTTAGAAATTATATTCTAAACTCACTTGAAATAAGCCTTGAGATGTATAGCATTCCATGATCTGGGTATCATATCTCCCTCCATGGTCTTGAGCCGGTATGCCCCTTTCCTGATTCTGACTCAATCTTGTATGACCCTTCCCATTTTGGAGCTAACTTCCCATCAGCGGGATTAATTGTATTCTGAAATGCTTTTCTCAATACCCATCTCAACTGGAACCTTCTGGTCCTTAAATTCTTGTTGTATGACTTGGCTACTCATTGTTGATATGCTACCATACTTAGCTTTGTACATCCCTCTTTTCATCAATGGTGTCTAATTCCTGATATAGGACTTCAGGATTCGTTTCAGGATCCCGTAAACTTTATCTAGCTATTGGTATCACCATTTCTGTTGGAATCATTGCTTCTGCTCCAAATATTAATGAAAACGGGGTTTGCCCAATACATTTTCACAGTCGTTCTATCTGCCCATAGGATAAATGGTAGTTCCTCTGCCCATTTTCCTTTTTTGGACCTAACCTCTTTTTAGGTTATTGACAATTATCTTGTTTGAAGATTCTGCGTGTCCATTAGCTTGAGGATGCACTAGTGTTGATGTATTCATTTTGATTCCCCAACTCTTACAGAAATCCGTAGTTCTTTTGCTGATGAATTGAGAACCATTGTCTCAATTATCTCGGCCGGTATCCCAAACCTTGTCAGGATATTCCTTTTGATAAAAGACACCAATTCTTGATCCCTAACTTGAATGAAAACTTCTGTTTTCAACCCACTTGGAGAAATAATCTGTCATTGCTAGCATGAAAACCTTTCCTCCAGGAGCCTTTGGGAGTTTTTCCACTATATCCATCCCCCACTTCATAAATGGCCAAGGAAATATGATGGGATATAATGGTTCTGCAGGCTGATGCAGTAATTGCTATGTCTTTGATAGGCTCACATTTCTGAACATATTCCATAGCGTCCTTTCTCATGGTTGGCTAGTAATACCCTGTTCTCAACACCTTCGAGAATATAGACGTGCCCCTAGTATGGTTGCCACAATCTCCTTCGTGTATATCCTGAAGCACCTCCTTGGTTTCAGGATCCTCTAAGCATCTTAGGTATGGACCTACAAGAGACTTCCTGTACAAGATATTATTTATTATTGTATAACGAGATACCTTCATCCTTAAACCCATAGGATTCTCATCCTTTGGAACATCTCCTTCTTGTAGATACTTCATGATTGGAGCCATCGAGGATTCAGGATCCTTTTCAGGATACCCATCATCAGGATCCTAGACACTTGCTACATGCTTATCCTAGGACTTAGGATGTTCATCACAGGATAAGGATATGTAGTATTGGTATCCAGTTCCTTCAAGTATCCTGACAGTAGATCCTAGATTTCCTAAAGCATCGGCTTCAGCATTTTCTTCTCTTGTACCTGTTCAAGTGTAAAATTTTCGAAACAACCTGCTAATTTTTTTAACAATTTTAAGAATTCAGCTAAGTTTCACCTTTGACTGCATAAGATCCATTGAAATTGTTTGTAATCAACAGGGAATCGACATATACTTGTAAACATTTAACAATCATATTCTTAGACAATTGTAATCCTGCTATTAGGGCTTCATATTCAGCTTCATTATTAGTAATAGGAAATTTACATCTAATAGCCTAGGGTAATATGTCCCCTGTGGTGATTTTAGTAGTATACCTAATCCTACACCTCTTATGTTAGATGCACCATCAGTATACAAGATCCAAGATCCTGAATTCTCACCTAATTGTTTGTAAGCCTCATTTTGAATATCACTACTAAAATCACCACAAAGTCTGCTAAGGCCTGAGACTTTATAACATTTCTAGGTTCATATACTAAATCATATGCACTTAGTTTGACGGACCACTTAGCCATCCTACCAGACATTTCAGGTTTCCTAAGCACATTTTTAACAATATAATTGGTTTTAACATGTATCCTATGCGTTTCAAAGTAATGTCTAAGCTTAGTTGATGCCATGACTAGAGCTGATACCAATTAAGTGTAAGTATCTAGTTTCAGTGTCTAATAACTTTTGTTAGCATAATAAACAGGATAATGCTGACCTTCGTGATCCTTTACCAAAACAGCACCTAATGCATTCCTTGATACTACAAGGTATAGGGATAAGGGTTCACCATCCTCAGGCTTCATTAACAGGGGTGCACTTGAAAGATATTGCTTCAACTCTTATAGGGTGACTTTTATGTTTTTCTCCCCATTTCTTTGGATATCATAAAATTCCTTGCATTTTTCTTAGGATCTTGATACGAACCTGCTTAGCGCCGCTACTCTTCCGGTTAACCTCTAAACATCCTTCATGTTGGATGGTGATTTAAGATCCAGGATAACTTTAATCTGTTCTGGACTTGCTTCTATCCCCCTCTTAGTCACCAAGTATCCTAAAAACTTTCTTGCCCCCACTCAAAATGGCACTTAGCAGTATTCAGTTTCATATTATACTGGTCTAGGATATTGAAGGCACACTCTAAATCCTGGAGGTGATCCTCCGATTTCTTGGCATTTTACCACCATATCATCAATATAGACCTCCATTGTGTCCCCCAGTTTTTCTTTAAACATCATATTAACCAGCCTTTGGTATGTTGCACCTGCATTTTTTAAACCAAAGGGAATGGTAGAATAACAGTATGTACCTGTGGGTGTCATGAATGTTGTATCCTCTTGGTCGGATGGTTCTATTTGGATTTGTTGAAATCTTGAGGATGCATCCATGAAAGTCATCATTTCATGTCCAGCAGTTGAATCCACCATGGAATCTATATGGGGTAGTGCAAATGGATCTTTTGGACAAGCTTTGTTGAGGTCTGTGTAGTCTACATAAACTCTCCACTTCCCATTTTTCTTTGGACCACCACCACGTTTGCTAGCCACTTAGGAAACTTGACTTCCCTAATCATCTTGGACTTGAGCAACCTTTCAACCTCCTCTTGTATAATTGTATTTCTTTCAGGAGCGAATTTCCTTCTTTTTTGATGAACGGGCCTGGAAGATTTATCAATTCAAGTTTGTGAGTTATAATATCTTTCGATATACCTGTCATGTCTTCATGTTCCCATGCAAATGTAGACATCTGCCCCATAAGCACCGAGATATCTGGATTATCCTGATCCAGGATAACTTTCTTAACATCCTGCTCCAAAGTCTCCATGATATCCAAGGCATGTTTCTTTAATTGCTATCCTGCCCTGGATTTTATTGACGCCTTCATTGAAGAGGAATAGCATTCCTTTGACTCTTGTTGGTCGCTTTCCACTTTGACTACCCCCAAGTAGTAGGGATCTTGACACACTAATGATAACTGGAAGGTACAGCTTTCATATCATGAATCCATGGCCTGCCTAATATAATATTATAGCAGGATAAGGAGTCCATGACACAAAATCGTTGCATCGAATTCACTCGCTTCAACATAAACAGCAGCTTTATCTCTCCAACCTGTGTTCTTTGCTTCTCCACTGAAGCCTACAAGGACAGTGGACTTTGAGGTAATCTCCATTTCTGGGATTTTTCCAATGGATTGATGTTGACCGAGCTGCCATTGTCCACCAATATCTTGCGTACAAAATGGTTAGCAATATACAAAGTATTACAGACCATCATGGTGAAGATCGTGGATGTTATCCCGGTCGTCGCTATCGAATGTTATCACTTTGTCATTCGTGAGCATTGTCATCCTGGTTGGTTTATCTCCTTTTCTGCCTTTGCCTTCTTTGCATGCCTTTTAGCCGCAGAATAAGAAGTCCCACAAATATCAGATCCCCCAGATATAAAATTAATTATCTTGGCATCTGACGGAGGTGATGTTGCTCGTTCAGGATCCTTATCAGTATCCTGACCTTACTCTACTTTTTACCCAGAAGGTCTTTCAGTAACCTTTGCTCAGTGCTTACCTCCTTCCCCAGGGCTATGCAATCTTCTGTTACATGTCCAAAATCTTCATGGAAGGCACACCACTTGGATTTATTCTTCCAATCAGCCTTTTGCTGGTTCTTCCTTGGCCACCTTGCCTTATCTCCTAAACCCTGCATGGCATATATCAGTTCAGGAACATTAACAGAAAAAAAATATTCTGATAACTCAAGGATATTCTTCGGCATCTTCATCCTCAACAGCATTCACTCTCTTGCTGTCATTTTACTATACGACTTAGAGCGGTATGGTTTGTATGAAGATTCCGACTTCCTTTTTGTTGATTCATATGTTGAGGATGCATTCATCCTCTCTTGCATTTTCTTTTCATCTTCAAGCCTGATATATCTTAGAGCCCTATTCCGAGTTTCGTCCAGGTTCCTACAAGGGTTCATCATAAGATCCTGATAAAATTGGGAATCCTTATGTAATCCCATCTTGAATGCCTGTACAGCCGTAGCAACATCAAGGTGTGGGATATCCAAGGATTCCCTGCTGAACTTGTTTACGTAATCCCTAAGGATTCTTGAGGGCCCTGTGTTATCCTGTAAAGGTCACTTGATAGTTTTTCAAAGCCCCTACTGCAAGAAAACTTACTGTTAAACAATTAACCAAATGAGCAAATGATGTAACTGAATAAGGTGGAACGTTTAAAAGGCATTTCAAGGCTGATCCTGTTAAGGTGGAACCAAAGCCTTTGCATAAGGTATGCTTCCTTAAGATCTGGTGGGATAGGATTTACTTCCATCCTCTCCCTATACTAGCAATATGTTCTTCAGGATCCGTCGTGCCATCATAAAGCCTCATGTTCGGAGTTTGGAATCTCTTGGGAGTTTCAGCATCACAAATATTGGCAGCAAAGCGGATATGTTGTGACTATCCTGGGATACCTCCAATATTGGTTGCACTACCCCAGGCACACTTGATATCATATCCTTCAATTTCTGGAGTTCTCTGGATAATGCGATGTTGCACTTGTTTCCTGCGAAGGTTCAAAGTTGTTAGCAGTAGGTATATTAGTGTTAATGGACAAGTTACCAGCTTGGCGGTTTTGGCCATATCCTGGAGCATATCCTGGTTCCCTGGCAGTCTATATCCTGGCCATTAAGGGGATATCTGGGATATTGTTCCAGAGTGACTTGGTACGACGTTGCCCTGATTATCCTCAGCATATGCTGTTGAACTGAAGTTCAACATTCTTCGCTGCAAAGGGGTAACAATATCCTCAGTAAGTCTCTTGGAGTTGGACTTCAAGAGTTGTATCTCCTTCATCCTGAGCTGGTTAGTTTTCCTTTGTTTCTTCATTTAATCATGTATATTACCAAAAAAGATAAGATTTCATCATTAGAAGCAAAAATCAGGGTTCCTCCTGAGACTCTGGATCTGTAGACATTCTGAAACAGGGGGAGTGTCTCGGGATGTTTGAGTTTCGGCCCTCCTTGGAGGAGCTTGAACTTGTGGAGGTGGTGGGAGCACTGAACCGGTTGTAGCAGAGGTTGAAGCAGGCATGGAGGAAGAGCTCATATTTAATTTCGAAGCCATGAAAATAGTTGTGAAAAACACTTTCGAAAATAGAAAGCCAAGTAGTGATTTTAACAAAGCTTTTAATAGTAATAGCACCACTTGCGCCACGGTGGGCGCCAAATTGTTTTGGTCAAAAATTACCGAAGCAATTTAGTGATCAAATTAGTTTTGTGAGGTACTGAGCTAGCAATGCTTGTGAAAAATGTGTTGGTTTATTTGCTTATAAAAAAACAGTATCAGGATATGAGACTATACCAATAATCAAACAATAAGCTGTAAAAGTAAAAGTGGACATAGGATATATGAGGAAAGCCCTTGATCAATCTAGATCTCCGGCATAAAACCTCAGGAGTTAACAATCGTCGGCTGCCATGTTCTTTTTATTGCTTGATTATTCATGATATAGTGCAGGATATAGCTCAGATCGCTACTAAGTGTTACAACGATTGCTAGTAGTGAGTGTAAGTGTGTAATGTAAGCAGCTGGTTAATTGCCTTGTTGACTCACCAAACGAATTTGCCACCCTAATCTCTGCATTTGACAAGTATGGGACACTAATCTAACATATTGGTGACTCATGGACACTTGTCTTGATCCTAGAACTCCAAGAAATTTATAAATACCAATGTTCATCATTCATGAAAAAGTTTTATGCAACTCATTTCTGCTACAAACTGAAGTTGCAACAATTTTGGTGATCAATCCTGAGATCTTGGCATTCCTATAGTGTTTGTAAGTGCTTTCAATCATGCTTTGTTCAATTCTTCTAGTTTAATTGGGCTAAAATCAAACAGTTTGACGTTTGTTTGACTTCCATAATTGATCTTGAATTGAACAACTTAAAGTCCTATGGCACCTTGCAATATGATGGTAATCAAGATGGTTATGGTCCATAATGACCATACCTACTGATTTCCATCTTTTCAAGTCTTAGTGACGAGTCAAAGTTTGGTCAAAAATGCGATAAATGTGCATTTCATACCGAAACTAATTTCGGGTGTCAAAAAAGTTTGTTTGGTACCAAAACTCTTTTATAAACTTAATTAGACGTGTCAAAACATGTCTAGTTGTCACTCTTATTTTACTGCTTGTTTAGAGTCGTAAGTTGAACGGCGCTTTGACTTCCGAATATGACCCGTTTGGTGGATTTTTAGACCCAATCAAATGCATATTTAAGACCATAATTGTAAAGGGAATACCCTCTGAGGTTGTACCTTATGGTCATGTCATTTGATTAGTGTTATGATAATTAGTTGTTATGATCATCAATAATGACCAAAATGCCCTTTTCGCAAATAAATCAACTAAGAGCATATATAACATAAAAATTGACATACAATCTGATGTAACAACAATATTAAACATATTTAGATAATTAGGACTTATCATAACACATATCTAACCATCCGAATGCGTAGTTGCGCAAATGACACGTTAAAGTGCCTTAAGCTACCTTGACGGGTCATAACAGGTCAAAAGCACTAAAGCATCTTTCCAAATTAGAATGTTAACGTATTTAAAACCATGTCATATGAGTTCCAATACTCATTTGGTTTATAAGGTATCATTCTATCCAAATCCTCCGATTTCAAGTCCCGATATTTACACAATTATCCGATTTTAGGACACGCTTGATTTCTCGGACTTTTGAACTTGTTTGATCTTCGATTCAAGGTTACAATAGCAATCACATGTGAGTACATAGTCCCCTCTTTTATGTTTAGCAAATACTTTGGGGTGATTCATATGTGCTAAATCATTTTCGAGTTTACAAGATACAAATGCTATGGTTTATATAAACAATATGATTTCAATAATGTGAACAAACTTGTTGGTGCGTTGTATCCATAACAAGAATGACATTCATTAACAATGGCCAAGCTGACCAGTAGTAAGTTACGGCGCCTAGGACTGACAATCTCATTACAAAAATACCGGGATTTGTGGGGAAGTTTTGGAAGCGACTGAAACTGTATTTGTAACAAACCCTTTGGTGGTTTGTTATACGATTAAGGGACCTCATGGGTGGTCTCGAACAAGTCAACAAAGGTTTGAATGTACGAAACGGCCAAAAGTTTTCACAACTAAAACAAGGAACGATGAACGATTGGTTTGTAACAATGAATGATGAACCATTGGTTTATAACAAGAACAATGAACAATGGACGATTGGTTATGATAAGTGATTTAGATGAGGGTACGAGTGTAATGTGATAAAAGCATGGTGGATACGCCGCCGGTACTTCCTATATATAAGTGCTTTTATCGTATTACATTATGGCTACAAGTCTTTTATAAACTATAACTAACTTGTTTTAGATTGGTTAGTTATCATTGCAATATCAAATACTTTTCGATAACAATATTTTCAATTAACGACTCTAGTAGTCTGACAAGGTATTGCAATACATATTTATATCCATAAACTTGACACACTCACAAAACCTATGTACTCGCCGGCATATTTTTGCTGACTCGTTTTCACATATGTTTCAGGGAACAATGCTTGATGAGACTGATGCATGCTCATGTAGGATCGGGCGTGGACCTTAGTGCTTATAAAATAAGAAAGACAATAAATATGCTTGTTGTTTGTTTAAGTTTGTTTGAAAGTTCTAAAACAATATGACAATATAATCTATGTTTAATATCCAATAAAATGAAATATGAACTACCATGTGTTGTTGATACAGTTTGTTAACGTGACTCCCCAAGTGTTTCGCCGCGTGTTGTTTTACCCGATTTGGGGTGTTACAGGTTGGTATCAGAGCACGGGTTATAGGAAATTAGGTTATTAGTAATGCTTTGACCTAGACTATAACATTCCTAGGACCCTAACGCCAGTTTACTTGCGGTTAAATTTAAAATACAATACAATCACCTATCCTTAGGTGATTACCAAAACAAATCCACAAATTTCAAATATGTTTCGAAAATAATCATCTATCCTTAGATGATTTGTTTTTGGCGTAAGCTTTCGAAGTTTTCAAAATCTCGTCAAAGTTTGGGTTTTAATAAGGTGAACACGTGCAATCTGGAAGGGTGGGTGCATGTACCCTGAGTTTTCTGTCTAGGCTAGAGTGTTCGAACAAATCCACTTAATCGGACCAGTCACTCTTACATGGGAACTCTTAGGGTTAGTGTCCACTTATAGGCTAAAGCATGTCTTCGCGATACATTGTAAAGACCCCTTTATTTTGATTAGTCAACGTGTGTCATTTGTTTGCTTTGTGAAACAAACGAATGACTACCATCCTTGTTTCGTTGATATTTTAATGCCTCTATTGATTTTTTTTCGAATGTCAATCTCACATATCTTTCATCATGTTTCTTTTCTAGAAGGTCTCCTCGACGTGATACAACTCAAAATGCCAAAATGGCAGCCATGATCGCTCAACAAATTGCGGCCGTACTCCCGAACCTAGTAACTCAAATGAATCAAGCGAACACCAATAACAATAACAATGCACCAGCTCCGTGCAACTACAAACAATTCTGTTTGGCTAAACCACTGTAGGACCGATCCTCAATGCTTAGGAACCTAAATTTGATATCTAACGTCCATAATAGCGGAAATATTACGTCGTGTTTACCAATAGACAAGATTTAATCAGTTAGTCGTCAGTTTTATTGATCAAACGTTCTGGTTACAAACTGACAGAGCTTCGCCTCAGAGATGCCAAAGTTACAAATGAAGTAGGCTAGCTAGGTATTTATAGAGACACAAGTTCGCCCCTGGGAGATACAAGTTCGCCCGAACTTGCTACTGCAAGTTCGGCCGAACATGCTTACATTATACTTCATGGTCGAACTTGGCTATTACAAACATAAATACTTCATATACCTAGCCTATTCAGCTCTATACTATACAGACTCGATATAAGACTAAGACATAGACATTATGCACCAACAGACTCCCCCTTGGATATCGTCTTCGTCTTGTATCAGTCTTCACAACTCTGTCTTCATATAAACATTAACGCACACGACCGAAGAAGTTCTTGAACGGCTTCCTTCGTCGTTCTTGCTTTGGATTAAGCGTTTGATCAGTTGGCGGTGGTCTTTTAAAATTATCCACTCTTAGAGAGGTTTGCCTTACCGCTTTTTGCATTCTTTCTTTAATCGCCTCATTTCTGTTTTCCTCCTTTAAAAACTCAACTTTCTCCAGATCCCTCCACTTCGTTTGCAACATCTTTCCATAATTGACTTCGTGCGCATAACAAACGTTCACAACCTTTTGAAACTGCATCGCTTGTATCTTTTCCCGTTCTTCAAAACCAATCTTGTTATAGAACAAGGTTTTAATGTCTTCTCTCGAGCAGTTCACAAGCCACATAGGATCTAGAATCCTTATCGTCCTCCATAAACCCCTCATGCCCTGATAACCCATCACTTCAACCCGTTCATTGGTAATATCCAACTGATCTTCAAACTTTAGCACAATCACAGCTTCACACGTTGCTGGATCAATCTGCCACCACTTGAACAAATGATAGAAGTCTTGTTCCATCGGGATTAGCGGAATATTTCTCATGGCTCTTGGACGTTTCATTAATAACGTTATGTCCTTTTCTCCAGTTACCTTGTTTATCTTAACTCTGCGACCAGGAATAAATGGCTTCCAATAATTCCAACCTTTAACCGCTTCATACTTAATCATTTTCCACAACAGTTGATCTATCACCTTTATTTGGTATTGACATGACAGTTGCACCAATTCTTCTACATCCCAATACGGTAATGTCTTGAAATCAGCAAGGTATTTGAAGTATTGCACTCCAAAGTCCCAATACGTTAAGCTCTTTAAACCATCACCAGCTCAAAATATCACCCAAAGAAACGTCTTTGTCTCTGGTAAAGAATGCAAGAGGACGTCGAAACTTGTGTTCACGTGGCATCTCTTTAAACCAAGACTTTCTCGCTTGAGCTGTCTCTTCTTTGGTCATGGGCTTAGGTACTTTACCCTCTCGAACTGATTCAGCAATCCTTTCCTTCAACATATCTTCATCAAGCTGCTTGTACATCTCTACAAAAGTAGGAAAACTATCTGAATTAGAAGCGACGTACTTTGCTTTCTGATCTGATTCGTCATCTGAAGACCAATTTTCCACAATTACTCGATTGTATTCATCAGCTTCGAATCGCCTTTGATTTTGATAATCATTTGGCTCGAAAGGATTTACAGTCATCACATCCTCCTCAAAATCAAACTCTAACGATTCCGCTTCAACTTCGATCAATCTACCTAAATCCTCCTTCGTGTAGTTATGTACATATTCACCTTCCTCCACGTTGTGTTCTAACATCAACATTAATGGCTTCGCGGGAATAGCAGCAACTGACTTTGCAAAACGATTAACATTTGTCATATCTATATCATCATCAGTTGGCCCTTTCTGCCCTAACTCCCCCTGACTTTTATCTTCCATTCAGTTCGATTCATCGTCCATTAGGGCAGTAAAATCAAAATCATCAGAGATTTTGGCTTCAGAAACGCTAATACCAACATTACCCTGACCATCGTCATCATCAACGTCACCAACATTCCAATCCTCGTAACTTCCTTCCTCTTCATCCTCTTTATCATCTTTCTCAGCTTCTTCATCGTCTTTTTCTTCAGAAGCAGTAATAGGATCAGAAGGCTTGACAGATTCGTCAACCTTTGGAATATCAGACTCAGAAGCTTTCGAAACATCTTCAATTGGCTTCTCTATAGCATCAGAAGACTTAAGAGCTTCACCTTCAACTCCTTTACCTTTGCCACTCTCAGCTAATTCTTTTTCAGCTCGTTCCTTAGCTTCCTGTTGATCTAGACGATCGTATTTAGCGATGAAGTCGATACCTAGTGCATTAGATAACACTTTCTGCATCCTGGAAAAT
Organism: Scalesia atractyloides; assembly: GCA_947069175.1. Taxonomy (NCBI): domain Eukaryota; kingdom Viridiplantae; phylum Streptophyta; class Magnoliopsida; order Asterales; family Asteraceae; genus Scalesia; species Scalesia atractyloides. The sequence continues at coordinate 70,736,886 of CAMTDV010001634.1, forward strand.
CTTCGATCATTTAGGGCTTGAATTGACTTTAACTCTGAATTTATGTCTGCATTTTCTCATTAGCATCTTGTAGACTTTCGATCAACGCTTTAAGATATTCTCTTTCATTCTCTAACACCTTCACCTTGTCATCCAACATTTCCTTTTCGACAGCGCTTTAATTCATTTTGTTAATAAGCTCTGCTTTTTCAACTTCATTATGCGCTACTTTTTCTTCTAACGCCTTCACGCGCTTTTCCAGAAGTTCAACATTTGTTTCTGGAAAGAAATCGTTTAGATCCTGCAAACTTATAGGATCATTGTGCATATCACCAAACACATTAGGCCCTCCTGGAGTCTTCGGTGTTGACTTCGGTGTTGCAGATTTTGGTGTTGACTTCCTTGGCGTAGAACTTTCAGGAACAGACGTCGTTGGAGCAACAGGCGATTGAATAATCGTACTTCCACAAAACTAGACACAGGAGGTTCTTGTGTAGCTCCTGGCCTTTCAGCATCCGATGCAACAATCACAGGAGGTTCTTGTGTGACTCCTGGACGTTCAGCTTCACTTATATCAACAACAGGAGTTCTTGTGTAGGAGGTTCTTGTATAACTCTTTTCTCCTGTGAGCCAGAAGGTTCTTGTGTAACTTCTGCGCTCTTTAAAGCTCCTTTGTATCTTTTGCTAACTGCTTTCTGAGCTTTCTTTTTCCTTTTGCCTTTTGTTTGAGGAGAGCCAGTAGTCTTTGTAATAGTAACAGCTGCAGACTTAGATCGTTTTGCCTTTTTCTTAGGCCTTTCCTCATCAGATTCTTTTTTGTGTTAGGATCAAAATCAGCATCCAATTCTTTTTCTTTCTCGGCTCTAATCTCTGCCTCAGTCTTTTATGGCTCTTTCACCGGAATTTCTTTATCAGAATCATCTTCGTTTTCAGAAGTAGCTGACATAACATCGTATTGAGTTGTTTTCACCGTCTCTTGACTCTCAATAACACCTGCAGCACTTGATCCAGCAACTGATTCAACATTCTCTGGTTCATCTTCGTCGACGAGCATCGTTTCAACTTTCTTAGCGGCTCGTTTCTTCTTAGGCTTATCAGTTTCTGCCTTCAAGAAACTTTCACTCCTTGCCTTATGTTTGAATTCCTTAAACCACTCCTTCTCAGTGTTAAGCTCTTTCTCATCGTCACTGCCATCTTTTCTCCATTTGTTGTTTGGCGGTGCAATATAATTAGAATCTCCGATCGCTCCGAATACAGGCGTTGCAACAGGAATTGAAGCTTGCTTCTGAAATTTGATTAGCTTCTTACTGTGGTCTCATCAAGATGAACTAAGTATAAAACATCACTCGGATCTCGTGCAATATTAGAATACTTCTCGTCAATCAACATTTGAACAATTCTCAGATATAAGCATAGTCTTGAATCTTCCATGTTTTTCGACATGTGAGTGAAAACTAACTTTGAGAAGTTAAACGGCTTTTTCAGGATCAGCGTCGTTGCCATGCAAGCTAAGTAATCTTGAACATCATCTAAACCGGCCTTGCAATGGCTGAATGTATGAATTATGGCATGCATCAGGAGCTTGTAGGGGTTTGGCACTTCCCCTTTCTTCAGCGTCGGCTTGTTCACGCTCCTTTTATATCCCATACGGAAGAAACAACCACGAACCATCTTTTCGTCAAGGTAAATTGGATCATCTTCTTTATCATTGAATTGTAATACTCTGCGAATATCATCTTCCATTACAGTAATCGGCTTAACTTCATTACAAACTTGCACACGGAAGTAATTGTCTTCTCATCAGCACTCAAACTTGCATTCATCAGAAATGAACATATGTGATCGATATGACACTGTGCGCTCTGTAATCGCTCTACAAATAGGGCTTTCTTCCAGAAACTTCAATATACTGTCGTATTCTTTAAGTGACGGACATATCATTTTGTCGAGCGTGATGCACGTGTTGCGAGTCTTCGAGAACTCTACTGAGATTACACGTGCTGGAACCTGTGCCTGAAAAATGACGCAAAACAATTAACACGCTTTTCGAAGAAAGTCACAAAAAATTTCTAACATTTATATCAAGTTCGGGCGAACTTGATGTATGTGTTATATCAATCTGCTTTTCCAAAGTTCGCCCGAACATGTATTAAACACATGTTCAACATTTGAAGGATAAGTTCGGGCGAACTTACAACCTAAACAATTTACATTTCACTAATCACCAGTTCGATCGAACATCCATTTAAATCTTTCAAATACAAATTATCAAGTTCGGTTGAAGATATTTAGGTTTCATTTACTCATATTTTTAGACAAGTTCGGTCTACTTGACAACAAGTTCGCCGAACTTGCCGTCTTCTCCAAAAACCAAACTTGTTCAAACATTCAATCAAACATTTTAATCTAATCAAAACAAGTTATACGATCATTTTTAAGTGTAGATTATGGATTTATGTTCAATTTTGTTCACAAACACCTAAATCTAACAGATTTTAAATTTTTAGATCTTGTTTCAATTGTTTACGGTTCAAACATGGATCAATCTCCAATTCTCACCTCAGCCATGGTAACTGGTGTGCAAATCACCAAAAAACTGACTAAAATTTGACAGAATAACGATGCTAAAATGAAACTTTCACTCAGATCTCTCTCTAGCTTAAGTTCGCTTCAGAAGTTTTGAAAGCTGATAGGTGAGTTCGGACGAACTTGATTGGTATTTATACCAAGTCAAGTTCGGGCGAACTTAACAAAGCCCAACAAATAAGCCTCTCATAAGTTCGAGCAGACTTAGCTTTTAAAACAAACACAACCAATACTTATCAAGTTCGGTCGAACTTGCTTGTTTGTTAAACTTGTTTTCGTTTAGCAAGTTCGGCCGAACTTGCCAAACCCTAAAACCAAACTTTTAAAATTTTCATTTTAATCCTTGAACTTTCCAACTTTTTACCAGTTATTGAAAATCCAGTCAGTTGACCAAGTCCAAGTTAATGACCTTGGTTAACCGATTTCTCTGCCGAGTTCAAGTTAATGACCCCGGTTTGACCTGTTACGAACGAACTGTTGATATTTTCAAAATCAAAGTTCCAAATTAATGAACTTTTTATCATTTTGACTTTTCAGATTTTACAGATTAGCTCCCAGCCCATTGTCATAGAGATTCCCACCAGTTCTAGCATCTTACCAGACTTCGAAGATCCGTTCTCCAACATTGGTTTGCTGAAACAATGTAGAAATAAAATCTTTTTTGTATTTTTGTAAGTTTATGCTAAAACACACTGAAAATCCTTTTGATTTTTAATCTGTAAAGCTGAAAGACTATGTACAGGACAATGTAAACTATGTACAAACATATTTACATACAAATTTTTGTGAATTCGTGTCTAAGGATCATATCAGTTGATTGAGACATATCACCAGTACCGTTGACCTTTAAATGACTTTAAGCTTTAAACTCGTTTACCTAGATTATCGATATGTTTGTCCACTTAAGATTTATCACATTTCTCAACTATTTCAAGATATGTTAAGGTAAGATTTATGAAACTTGACTTAACTGCGGTTCCCACTTATTGAATATACTCCCGTATCCAGATTCCCTAGATTTCATCTTACAGGTGAACATAGCATAATTGATATCTGTATCTGGGTTATGCGAGACCTTGAGAGCTCAGGTTAGTACTATGGTACAAACAAAGAGATGAAGGCTCGTCTTTAAGGTGTGTTCCATTTAAGGAATCTTTTACCACTGCAAATGATTAGATCTTTCGATTCTTTTCAATATTGAATGCAATTTGGGATTTTTTGGCGAAAGTATTATAGAAGTTCTAGGACATTGCTTCCGCAAAAACAGAAGAACTTGTATAATACCCCATATATCAACTATCTATAAAGACCTCGTATCTCAGAATCAGGCAATATTTCAAACGAAATTTCAGAGTACTAAGTCCATATATCCAAGATATGTTAATCCACAAGTTTAAGCAGTTGCTAAATTTAGTTTATATCTCAAAAACAGTTGACTGAATGTGTTAAGCCTATCAACACATCCACAGTAAGACTCGAGCATATTCTGATAGTCCATAAGTTTAAGCAGTTGCTAAATTTAGTTTATATCTCAAAAACACGAGCTTTCATCACTTTTAAACTTTACATTCTTTAGCATACTCTGATAGTCAACTGATGTACTATCATTTCCTTACATGACACTGAATTTTTTTTGTCTTTTTCAATGTTTTTGTACATTTTAAACTTTTCATATGTTTTTGGATTTTAAAATTTTTCGAATGTTTTTGTATTTTTTCTAACATTTCTTCCCCTAAAATAAAAACATTATTTTGGATGTTAGTTTTTTAACAAAATTCTAAACTAGAAAGATATTTACAAACCAATGTGGATCACGTGAACTCGTCGTCCGATCCGTATTCAACCTCAGCGTCCGCACCTGTCAGCAAATTTTTCAAACCATTAATTCTCAACAAGTATTTAAACCGTGACAAAGAAAATGGTTTGGTATAAAAATCAGCCTTTTGTTCGTCGGTGTGGAATTTTTCTATTCGCACCAATTTCTTTTCGTAGCAATCACGAATGAAATGATAACGAATTTCAATGTGTTTTAAGGGTGAGTGATGAACCGAATTTTTAGTTATATCTATGGCTACCTTGTTATCAACATACAGCGGAGTGTCAAGAAATTGCAGATCAAAGTCTCTCATCTGCTATTGAATCCAAAGAATCTGTGAACAACAGCTGGAGACCGAGATATACTCAGCTTCATAGGTAGAGAGAGCGACCGTAGTCTGTTTCTTACACTGCCAGGTTACCATTCTTGTTCCGAAGAACTGGCATGCCGCTGTAGTTGATTTTGAATTTAACTTATCTACACCAAAATCAAAATCAGCGTAGCCTGTGAGGTCAAATTGTCGTTCTTCAGGTACCACAAGCCGGTGCTTGGCATCCTTTCAGGTATCTGAATATTCGCTTCACGATCTGCATGTGTAAGATCCCCGGGCTTGACTGAAATCTGGCGCATAGGCAGGTTGGATACATAATATCTGGGCGCGATGCTGTCAGATACATCAGCGATCCAATCATCGATCTGTATAACGTCTCGTCAACTTTGGCTCCAGTCTCGTCAACACAAATTCCGTGATTTAGAGCAAGAGGCGTAGATAGTGGCTTCAAACTTTCCATTCCAAACTTCTTGAACATGTCATGAACATACTTAGTCTAATGAAAAAAATACCATCCGGAAGCTGATCTACTTGCAAACCAAGAAAGAACTTCATTTCGCCCATCGAGGACATTTCGAATTTCTTTTTCATGATTCCGTCAAACTCCTTGCAGAAGACAACGTTTGTAGATCCAAAGATGATGTCGTCGACTTAGATTTGAACTATAATCAGATGACCATCAAGTTCTCTGGTGAAAAGAGTACTATCAATAGTTCCTCCGATAAATTCATTGCCGACGAGGTGTTGCGATAACGTCTCGTACCAAGCTCTCGGGGCTTGGTGTAGACCATAAAGAGCTTTATCCAGTAGGTACGCTTTCTTCTGTTGAGTGGATCGACAAACCCCGGTGGTTGTCCAACATACACCTTCTCGCGTAATTTTCCATACAGAAAAGCCGATTTGACATCCAATTGATAGACCTTAAATCCTTTCCATGATGCGAAAGCTAGAAAGATTCGAGTAGATTCCAAGCGAGCTACTGGTGAGTAGACTTCCGTGTAATCTATCCCTTCCTGCTGGTGAAATCCCTTGACAACAAGCCTAGCTTTGTTACGAACAATAACCCCTCTATCATCACGTTTACACTTAAAGACCCATTTTGTATCATTTATTTTTGATTTTCTGGTAGGTCTTCAAGCTTCCACACTCCCAACTTCTCAAACTGCAATAATTCTTCTTGCATTGCTTGTACCCAGTTTTCATCGGCTAAGGCTTCATTAACTGTCTTTGGCTCAATTTGAGTGATGAAACATGAATAGAAGCAATAGTTCTAGGTTGGAGCAACGCGAGTGTTGAAACAACTGAGTGCTTTGTTAATTTGCCCTCGAGTTCTAACACCAGTTTGAAGTTCTCCGATAATATTTGTTGACGGGTGATAGGATTATGATCGCGCCAATTCTTCACTCGGAACATCTACTAATTTTGCTGATTCGTGATATCCGAGATCAATGACCAATTCAACATTTTGGAGAGCTTGATGAAGCTTCATTTCTGTTGTTCGGGACTGCATATTGATTAAGAGACTTGTAATCTACTCCACTTCCTCGTCTGAAGAAGATGATTCCCCATCAGCATCAAATGTTGGTGCTTCATCTGAGTCAGAATTCTGATTCTGAGGCATACTGGGCTCCATTTTTGTATTCACTGGTTCAGTATAGGCATTTGTTGGAAGAGTAGCAGGTGTTGTTAATGTTTCAAAAACATCTTTAGCCGGAAACACCACTATTGCTTGAACTTGCGCCAGAAGAAGATGGATACAACGTGGGTTGAATAACTACAATTGGTCGAACAATTTATTCTTGATTCGCTGACTATTTGAAGATAATATAACGCTGCAACTTCTTCGTCAGACGGTTTCTTGGGCAAGTCAAATGACTTCCAAAGGTCTTGATAGTTAAATAGCCACGCGTCACCTCTCCTTTGTATAGGATCCGTATAGTTGAAACAATCCACGTGCTGTGCTTCAATAACCTTTATCAATGAAGGAACATATACTCTTCTCAACAGACTCGCATATCCGACAAAGAAACCTTCAAGAGATTTAGCTCCGAATTTGCCATCTTGATCTATTAGAGTGCATGGGCGCACCGAATGGCTCTAAGAACTTCAAATTTGGCTTCCATCGGTTTATCATCTCAAAACATGTTTATGTTGGTTTGACATGAGAACCCTGTTTAGAATCTGCAAGCATGGTTCTCGCAGTTTCAATCAAAGTTCAGTTTTTCGTTCAGCTACTCCGTTTTGCTGTGGAGTATAGGGAGCACTAAACTCGTGCAGAATCCCTTTTGCGTTGCAAATTCCTTCATTTTATTATTCTTAAACTCTGTGCCATTGTCACTTCTAATGCGTCTGACGGCAGATGATAAAGTCTCGTTCTGAATGAATAACCAAGTTCACGAACGTTTCGTCTTTTGATTCTTCAAAAAATACCCACGAATATCTCAATAGTCATCTATCACGACCAAGCAATATAAGTCTCCTGAGATGCTTCGAACATTTACAAGACCAAATAAATCCATGTGGAGACGTTCTAATGGTAACTTGATTGAGTTCAAATTTTCTTCGGATGAGATTTCTTGATCTGCTTTCCCTTTTTGCATTCTAAGCAATGATTAGACATCTGAAAACTCCAAAGACTTAAGCCTTCTACAAGATCATTATGAACCAAGAAATTCATTTTTCGCAAATGAATATGCCCCATCTTGCGATGCCAAAAATAGAATCCTTTTCAGTAGCCTTTGACACAAAACATTGTGCTGATTTCGATGAAGTGGTAGCGACACCCATATCAAGAACATATAAATCATTCTCCCGAGGTGCTCACATCAGAATCACTCATCTGGTATTTTGAATCCTGGCTTCAAGATAATACACTCGTTTTCGTTGAAATGGACCGTGAACTTCTTGTCAAAAATCTGCGATATACTTAGAAGATTGTTCTCAAGTTCTGCAATATAGTTCACACGATCGAATGAAACGACGCCATTGGAGAGTTTTCCCTCGGCGACTATCCTTCCACCTTGGTTACCCGCAAATCCAACATATCCACCATTGATAGCTTTAATGTCGAATAGAATGCTTTCATTCCCGTCATATGCCTGGACGCTCCACTATCCAAAATCCAATTAGAAAGTACATCTGGAGCCCCTGCACATTTTATCAATCTATTTAAAAAGCGAGACCCAAGCCTTTTTGGTCTTGGGTTGAATTGATAACCATCATCAAAATCAAATTCACATTTATTAGCATAATCGAATCCACACTCATCTATAGAATAAACTTCCCATTCTTCATCTGAATTTTCTATGATGTTTATGTTTGAAAACTTTACCGTCTTTTTATCTTTTGAATTGTTACCACTTGTAGTTTTGACATTTTCAGATGTGGTTTCAATTATATTTCTGATTTTGATTCTTTCTGCTATCACTAGTCTTAACCAGCTCAGACTTAGTGATCTCAGATGTTGCTAACTATTTCTTTGCAATCCAGGCTTGAGATTTTATGTTAGCCTTCTTGATGTAAAAATTGTTTTCATTAGCTTTTGAAGTTTCACCTTTTTTTAAAAATTGAATTTTCAAACTTAGGTTTGAATTCAGCTTTTGATTCATTTCTTTTCAAAATCTTTACAGGTTTTACAAACACTAGTTGCTTTGGTTTCACAACATTTGAACTTTCTTTCTTTCGAAGATAAGCCGGCTTTGATTTCGGACAGTAATCATATGACCAATTTGTTGCACTTGAAACAAGTCCGAGAATCATGTGGATGTCCTTTAGTGCGTTTTACACCACTTGTTTTTGGCCCACTTGCAATTTTGGCTTTATCTCGAAGTTCTTTTTGTTTCTTAAACTCATCGTTTGATTGTTTCCCGATCAAACTTTCCTCATGAACCGTGTTCGTCCCATATACAAAATTCATGTTTTTATTCTTGTATCATGAAATGGTGACGGTTTCCTTTTAGGTTCATCTGATTCTTCTAAACCCAATCCAGCTCTCCGATTTTCCGGATGATCACCACCATTCTTTCGGTCATTGTTTCTTTTAGGTTTGGAATAGAAGTTCTTTTCATTGATCTCCAGATCATCTGATGTTACTTCCACGAGTTTTAAGAATTTGTCTACTAATTCTTCCTTCACATTCTGAATCGAAAAACTGTCATCAAAGTATAATCTATCAGATTCCTTAATCTTGTACATGATAACATTAGGATCATCACATATATCATTCTCCGATGATGTATCGTCATCTTCGGACTGTGAATCTTAATTCTTTGAGCTCGAGTCAGCGCTTTTAAAGCTACCTTCATCAGAATCGTTCAAAACATTTTCAATGACCTTTTTAACCATAGCATTGTCATCATCTGTTTTAGTATAGATTACATCAATGTTCTCTGCAACTCAGTTTTCTTTTCAGATAATAACTCAATGTTGAGTGCCTTATCCATCCCATTAGCAGATTTGCGACAATACTTCTCGCAAAGGGGTGGAGGAACATTGTTGTATTCCTTACCAATTTTCTTTTTAGCTTTTCTTCCGATGGAATTGTCGAAGGATATGATCAATGACATATGCATTACATGTGTAACTTCCTCAAAAGTTGTTGAACACGTTTTGTTTCAATTGTCATGTCCTGGAGTTGTTGCTTAGTTTCAGCAATGGTGTTAATATAGATATTAATCCTTTTTGCTTATCCATTACTTTCCTTTTAACATTTCTTATGGTATCATGTTGTTCGATGTTATTTCTATCAAGCCTACCATAATCATTTTACATTTTATCATACGCTTCCTTCATTGTGCGATAATCGTATTTCAAAAGTTCATTATGCACATTGTTTTCAGCGATGATTTTTTTATTTTTCGGCACACTAGAACACGGTTTGGTACATTTTGTACTAGGTTTTTCAACCTCTACAATTTGTACTTCGACAATTCTTTTACCTCTGACCTACCTTAAGTTAGATTTGCCATTAAAGCTTTATCTGCCATGTCCTTGAGGTTTTCAGCATTCACTTCTTGTGTAACATTGATGATCTCTTCATCAATTGTTTTCTCCTCAACCACTTGTTCTTTAGAGCTTCCATCAAAATGACCTGCAAAACTATCACACGAGTTAGGAGATAAAATTCCTTGTTTATACATGTGGATATACTCCTCTTCTTCTCGTTGTTGATGCAAGTATTGCTCCAGCAGAATCTGTTCTACAGCCGCTGCTTCTGTCGCTGCCGCTGCGTTCTGCAGAAGTATCTTCAACTATCTCAGCCATCAACGCAACTCCGATCTTCTTACCAATGTAGGAATTCCAGTCGAAACCATCATCTTCTTTGATGCAACCATAGCTTTCTCATTGCTGCTGTTATTTGGTTTCTCTTGGATTTCAACTTGAGTCTTCTTCGGAAATGGCTTGTATTGAAGTGACTTCTTATAATACTCGTTGCCTCCTTCGAACGGACTCTGATTTCCTATTGCTTTAGAGTTTTTGCATTCTCTCTTAAAGTGACCCTTTTGGCGACATCGAAAACATGTAACCTTTGACTTGTCAAAGCCCAACTTGTTTCTAGAATTTCTGATATCTCTTCCAGTGAGAGCAACAAACTTCGTGACCCTTCGAATGATAGATGCTAAACACCACTTGATATCCATCAACTCGAGTTCTTCTTCATCCACTTGGTCATAATCTTCTGCCGTCATTTTGGGATTTCCAATTTTACCGCTTTCGTATGACTCCAGAACAGTAGCTAGAAGAGACATATGTTGTTTAGCAACTTGTTCCGACACAACATTGTTCAAATTCACTGCGATGTTGCACTTGTATACATTCGAATCAGAATTTGTTTATTGATTCTGATTTGCTTGACTTTGATAAGATGAATTTGAACCAGTGCTTGAGTACGAACTCTATGGACTCTGATCATAATGAGGTTGTGATTGACTCTGGTTCTGTGGAGAAGCATTCATGTTCCACTAAACGCTGTCTCAATTTTCCGACTTGAAATGTTGTCTTGCATTCCACTTTTGTAATACAACCCAACGTCTTGAACAACATTAGCGTTCTTTGACTTTGCAATCTTCAGAAGCTCCATTTTGTGGCCTTCGAGTTTGTCGATAAACGTTGACAACTTGAAGAATTCCCACTTATCACTATTCTTCAGAACCATCAAATAAGTAGCCCATTCACTATCTGGTACTGCGTCAGCAAGCTTATCGATGTATTCTTGTTCTGTCTTCTCGAGACCGTGTCTTCGCATTTAAACTTTAAGATGACAGAAACGTTCGATCATTTGCTTCATGGTCTCATTCTTTAACATGGTGAAGATATCGAACTCTTTCAGAATAAGCACCTTTTTACTTTTGATCATTTCAGCACTGCCTTGATACTTCTTCTGTAATGACAACCAAAGATCTCTTCAGTAGTATACTCTGGTAGCAAAATCAGGATATCTTCTTTGACAGACTGTTGGATGAGACTGATCATCTTTTTCTCAGCAATGTATTCGTCTCTCTGTATGTCGAGTAGTTGTACTTTTCAAGGGCTTGCTGATGTTCATCTACCAGAACAGTGTAGCCTCTTACAATCGACACCCAGCCAGCAAAGTGCATGGCTTGAACCCAATATGTGAATTTCTCCTTTCATGCTTCATACTCATCCATGCTCATTAGCTTGGGCGGTTTAACAGTCGTTCCCATCTCGTTATCATGATTGACTTGATGAATTACGTTGGCATTCGACAAACTAGCTCCGGACATAAAAGCTCTTTGCATATCATCCATTGTGAATAACGAGACGTGTAACCTGAAAAAATTCAAAAACTTTGAAAACAATTAGCACTACTACAAGTTCGGTCGAACTTGTAGTAACAATGAGGAATTCTTGAGTTTATCACAAGTTCGGACGAACTTGTGATATTTGTTTTTGAAAAATTGTGTTATTTTCGGTCGAACTTATGAAATTTTTAAAGAAACCAATCCAGTGTATCTTCGAGCGAACTTGCTATAGAATTTTGATGAAACACAAGCTAGTTCGGGCGAACTTACTCAATAATTCCTTGATATTACACAATTTCGGTCGAACTTACTATAAAATCAGTGGAAAATTGGTAACTTCGAGCGAACTTGGCAAGAATTTCGTCAAAAATACCTCAAGTTCTAGCGAACTTACTAAAAAATCACTTGAAAAGTGATGTTTTAGATCAAGTTCGGTCGAACATGCTTAACAAGTTCGATCTTGAGGGTTTTCCAAAACATGGTTTTTTCAAAATTTTGACATGAATTCAGTTGAATTTGGTCTCCAATCTTTCAAGGGTTTATCTTTGTTGTATTTTACATGATATACTCAAATTTGAAAAGATCTTGACTGTGAATTCTTCATTTTATGTTCAAAAGTTAAGAAAAATAGAAGAATGGAGATGAAATAGAAGTGATCTTGTCTTGATACTATCAAATCAGGCTGTGCTAGCTCTGATACCACTTGTAGGACCGATCCTCGATGCTTAGGAACCTAAATTTGATATCTAACGTCCATAATAGCGGAAATATTACGTCGTGTTTACCAATAGACAAGATTTAATCAGTTAATCGTCAGTTTTATTGATCAAATGTTCTGCTTACAAACTGAAAGAGCTTCGCCTTAGAAATGCCAAAGTTACAAATGAAGTGGCTAGCTAGGTATTTATAGAGACACAACTTCGCCCTTGGGAGATACAAGTTCTCTTTAACTTGCTACTGCAAGTTCGGCCAAACATGCTTACATGATACTTCATGGGAACTTGGCTATTATAAACATAAATACTTCATATACCTAGCCTATTCAGCTCTATACTATACAGACTCGATATAAGACTAAGACATAGACATTATGCACCAACAACCACTTTAGTTCAGTGGGTCTGGGGGAGCTACGGGACTTCTTCAATGGTTTGAGATTCTCGAAAGCTCGTTCCGTTTTGTTCAATGTCCAAATGAGCGAAAGGTCGAGTTTGCGTCTAGTGTATTCAAGAAAAGAGCTTTGACATGGTGGAATGGTATTATGAGAGATAGAGGTGCCGAAGTGGCCTTAGCTCAAACCTGGGAAGAGCTTCGGGCTCTGATGATGAAGGAAATCTGTCCTCGTCATGAGCAAAGGAGCTCGAGAATGAATTTCATGATCTTAACCAAGACAGTGGTGAGAGTCGTGCTTATACCGACCGATACGAGGAGTTGAGTTTACCTTGTCCTTCGATGGTGACAGCTTTGGATAAGGCGATCGAGAAGTATATCGATGGTTTACCTGATCAGGTGCAAGATATCGTCACTGGTAGAAACCCTTACCACCGTTTGACAAGCTATTGAGTTAACTACAACCTTAACCGATTCACAAGTCAGGAAGGGTACCTTCATCGCAAGGGCGATAAGTAATCCTATGCTAAGTAACTCAAGAGAAACCAAAGGGAAACAAAACTGAGCTTTCCAAACGATCAAAGAAGCGTAAGGCTTCTCAAAACTTTGTTGTTACTGCTCAACCTGCACAACCCTCTCCAACTGCTCCCCAAAACCAACCAGCTCAACCTCCGGCAAAGAAACCTTATGCGGGAACTGCACCGCTTTGCAACCATTGTAATGTCATCATCAAGTTCATATACCATGTCGACAGTGTACTACCTGTGGAAAACTTGGTAACCTGGCAAATATTTGTCCCTTTAACCCAAACCTAGCGGTTCAAAACCCTGCTCAACCACAAGTCAATCCTGCTCGACCTCATTTCCCGCCTGGTTCCTGTTACAACTGTGGTGAAATGGGTCACTATAAGAACAATTGCCTGAGACTAGCCAATGCAAACCCAGCCCGTGGACGTGCCTTTAACATCAATGCCAATGAAGCTCGTGCTGATAACGAAGTCGTTAATGGTACGTTCTTTGTTAACAACCATCCGGCTACTGTTCTTTTTTATTCGGGTGCTGATAGAAGTTTTGGGTCACTTGGCTTTCAGCCTTTGCTTTCGATGCCTAGAACTAAACTAGGAAATCCCTTGTCAGTCGAGATAGCCATTGGTGAACCTCTCGTACTTGATTCTGTCATTCGTAACTAACAGTTGAACCTCAATAACTGTCTTTTCCTAGTTGAACTTACACCAATGCAACTTGGAAGTTTTGATTTATTATAGGAATGGATTGGTTAACCAAGCACCATGCCGAAGTTATTTGTTTTGGCAAGATAGTTCGAATACCTCTTCCTTCTGGTGAAACCATAGAGGTTCGTGGAGAGAAAACCGCTAGTAACATAAAACTCATGTCATGTACACAAGCCCAAAAGTACTTACGAAAGAATTATGTGGCGTCCTTGGCACAAATTGTAGAGGAGAAAGTAAAGAACAAGAGTATTCAAGATATTCCTGTTATCCGAGACTATCCTGAGGTTTTTCCGAAAGATCTACCTGGTTTACCCCCGGCATGACAACTTGAATTTCGTATTGATCTTGTACATGGTGCCAACCCAATAGCCAAATCTCCTTAACAGTCGTTCCCATCTCGTTATCAATATTGACTTGATGAATTACGTTGGCATTCGACAAACTAGCTCCGGACATAAAAGCTCTTTGCATCTCATCCATTGTGAATAACGAGACGTGTACACTGAAAAAATTCAAAAACTTTGAAAACAATTAGCACTACTACAAGTTCGGTCGAATTTGTAGTAACAATGAATAATTCTTGAATTTATCACAAGTTCGACGAACTTGTGATATTTGTTTTTGAAAAATTGTGTTATTTTCGGTCGAACTTATGAAATTGGAAAGAAACCAATCCAGTGTATCTTCGAGCGAACTTGCTATCAGAATTTTGATGAAACACAAGTAAGTTCGAGCGAACTTACTCGATAATTCCTTGATATTACACAAGTCGTGTCGAACTTGCTATAAAATCAGTGGAAAATTGATAACTTCGAGTGAACTTGGCAAGAATTTCCTCAAAATACCTCAAGTTCGAGCGAACTTACTAAAAAATCACTTGAAAAGTAATGTTTTAGATCAAGTTCGGTCGAACATGGTTAACAAGTTCGATCTTGAGGGTTTTCCAAAACATGGTTTTTTCAAAATTTTGACATGAATTCAGTTGAATTTGGTCTCCAATCTTTCAGGGGTTTATCTTTGTTGTATTTTACATGATATCTCAAATTTGAAAAGATCTTGACCGTGAATTTTTCATTTTATGTTCAAAAGTTAAGAAAAATCAAAGAATGGAGATGAAATAGAAGTGATCTTGTCTTGATACTATCAAATCAGCTGTTCTGGCTCAGATACCACTTGTAGGTCCGATCCTCGATGCTTAGGAATCCAAATTTGATATCTAATGTCCATAATAGCGGAAATATTACGTCGTGTTTACCAATAGAAAGATTTAATCAGTTAATCGTCAGTTTTATTGATCAAACGTTCTGGTTACAAACTGACAGAGCTTCGCCTCAGAGATGCCAAAGTTACAAATGAAGTAGGCTAGCTAGGTATTTATAGAGACACAAGTTCTCCCCTGGGAGATACAAGTTCCCCCAAACTTGCTACTGCAAGTTCGGCCGAACATGCTTACATGATACTTCATGGGTCAACTTGGTTATTATAAACATAAATACTTCATATACCTAGCCTATTCAGCTCTATACTATACAGACTCGATATAAGACTAAGACATATACATTATGCACCAACAACCATTTTAGTTCACTAGGTTTGGGGAGCTACGGGACTTCTTCGATGGTTTGTGATTCTTGAAAGCACGTTCCGTTTTGTTCAATGTCCAAATGAGCGAAAGGTCGAGTTTGCGTCTAGTGTATTCAAGAAAAGAGCTTTGACGTGGTGGAAAGGTATTATGAGAGATAGAGGTGCTGAAGTGGCCTTAGCTCAAACCTGGGAAGAGCTTCGGGCTTTTATGATGAAGGATATCTGTCCTCGCCATGAGCAAAGGGCGCTCGAGAACGAATTTCATGATCTTAACCAAGACAGTGGTGAGAGTCGTGCTTATACCGACCGATACGAGGAGTTGAGTTTACCTTGTCCTTCGATGGTGACGCCTTTGGATAAGGCGATCGAGAAGTATATCGATGGTTTACCTGATCCGGTGCAAGATATCGTCACTGGTAGCAACCCTACCACCGTTCGACAAGCTATTGAGTTAGCTACAACCTTAACCGATTCACAAGTCAGGAAGGGTACCTTCATCGCAAGGGTGATAAGAAATCCTATGCTAAGTAACTCAAGAAAAACGAAAGGGAAACAAAATTGAGCTTTCCAAACGATCAAAGAAGCGTAAGGCTTCTCAAAACTTTGCTGTTACTGCTCAACCTGCACAACCCGCTCCAACTACTCCCCAAAACCAACCAGCTTAACCTCCAGCAAAGAAACCTTATGCGGAACTCCCACCACTTAGGCAACCATTGTAATGGTCATCATCAAGTTCATATACCATGTCGACAGTGTACTACCTGTGGAAAACTTGGTACTTGGCAAATATTTGTCGGCTTTAACCCAAACCCAGCGGTTCAAAACCCTGCTCAACCATAAGTCAATCCTGCTCGACCTCATTTCCCACCTGGTTCTTGTTACAACTGTGGTGAAATGGGTCACTATAAGAACAATTGCCTGAGACTAGCCAATGAAACCCAGCCGTGGAAGTGCCTTTAACATCAATGCCAATGAAGCTCGTGCTGATAACGAAGTCGTTAATGGTACGTTCTTTGTAAACAACCATCCTGCTACTGTTCTTTTTTATTCGGGTGCTGATAGAAGTTTTAGGTCACTTGCCTTTGAGCCTTTGCTTTCGATGCCTAGAACTAAACTAGGAAATCTCTTGTCAGTCGAGATAGCCAATGGTGAACCTCTCGTACTTGATTCTGTCATCCGTAACTGACAGTTGAACCTCAATAACCGTATTTTCCTATTGAACTTACACCAATGCAACTTGGAAGTTTTGATGTTATTATAGGAATGGATTGGTTAACCAAGCACCATGCCGAAGTTATTTGTTTTACAAGATAGTTTGACTACCTCTTCCTTCTGGTGAAACCATAGAGGTTCGTGGAGAGAAAACCGTAGTAACATAAAACTCATGTCATGTACACAAGCCCAAAGTACTTACGAAAGAATTATGTGGCGTCCTTGGCACAAATTGTAGAGGAGAAAGTAAAGAACAAGAGTATTCAAGATATTCCTGTTATCTGATACTATCCTGAGGTTTTTCGGAAGATCTACCTGGTTTATCCCCGGCACGTCAAGTTGAATTTCGTATTGATCTTGTACCTGGTGCCAACCCAATAGCCAAATCTCCTTACCGTCTTGCACCGTCTGAAATGCAAGAGTTATCAAACAACTTCAAGAGTTATGTGACAAAGGTTTCATTCGTCCGAGCTATTCTCCGTGGGGTGCTCCTGTCTTATTTGTGAAAAAGAAGGATGGCTCCTTCCGTATGTGTATCGATTATCGTGAGCTCAACAAACTCACGATCAAGAATCGATAACCGATCTCTTTGACCAGATGCGGGTGCTACTTTTCGAAGATCGATCTGCGTTCTGGGTATCATCAGCTTCGTGTTCACGAGGATGATATTCCTAATACTGCTTTTCCCACTCGATACGGCCATTATGAGTTCACCGTTATGCCTTTCGGGTTGACAAATGCTCCAGCTGTATTCATGGACTTAATGAATCGGGTTTGTAAACCTTATCTGGATAAGTTCATCATTGTTTTCATCGACGACATTCTTATTTATTCAAAGTCGAGCCGAGCACGAACAACATCTTCGTCTGACAATGGAACTTCTAAATAAAGAGCAACTTTACGCCAAATTCTCCAAGTGTGAATTCTGCTGAAAGAAGTTTAGTTTTTGGGACACATTGTTAATGAGCAAGGTATTCATGTGGATCCTTCCAAAATTGCTTCGATTAAGGATTGGAAAACACCCACTACTCCCACAGAAGTTCGCTCATTTCTTGGTCTTGCTGGTTACTATTGACGATTTATTACGAACTTCTCAAAGATCGCGATTCCTCTTACTGCTTTGACTCATAAGA
The DNA here is from genome assembly GCA_947069175.1 of Scalesia atractyloides. NCBI lineage: Eukaryota > Viridiplantae > Streptophyta > Magnoliopsida > Asterales > Asteraceae > Scalesia > Scalesia atractyloides. Next base: position 70,754,629 of record CAMTDV010001634.1, read on the forward strand.
ATAAGCCTTTTGACTGGGGACCTAAACAATAGGAAGCTTTCCAATCTTTGAAACTAAAACTCTGTGATGCTCCTATTTTATCTTTACCCGATGGCAATGATGATTTCATGGTTTATTATGACGCGTCGAATTTAGGCCTTGGTTGCGTCCTCATGCAACGAGATAAAGTCATAGCCTACCCGTCAAGACAACTGAAAGCCCACGAGAAGATTACACAACTCATGATCTTGAGTTAGGTGTTGTTGTCTTTGCCTCAAGATCTGGAGACACTATCTTTATGTAACAAAGTGTATGGTTTTCACGGACCACAAAAGTCTCCAACACATATTCAATCAAAAGGAGCTTAACATGAGACAACGACGTTGGGTAGAGCTTTTTAAATGATTACGACTGCGAAATTCGCCACCATCCTCGTAAGGCGAATGTTGTGGCTGACACACTTAGTCGTAAAGAACGTGTCAAGCTTCATTGTGTTCGAGTTCGATCCGATATCCAAAAAAAGTATTCTTGAAGCCCAACTACTTGTTTAACCCAAGGTTTGTTGAAAGACAAACTACCTCACCAACTCGAACTTCAAATTGAAACGAAAGACGATGGATTACGTTACTACATGAACCGTTTATGGGTTCCGAATCAACTCAATCTCCTACTCTATTAATGGACCAAGCACATAAGTCTCATTATTCGATTCATCCTGGTGCTACAAAAATGTACAAGGATCTTCGTACCCAGTATTGGTGGCCGGGTATGAAGAATGACATTGCCTTGTATGTATCTAAATGCCTTACTTGTCTAAAAGTCAAGGCCGAGCCATCAAGATCCATCTAGTTTATTGGAACAACCAGAAATACAGTTTGGAAATGGGAGAACATTGCGATGGATCTCATTACCAAGCTACCACGCACATCTAGAGGTCATGATGCAATTTGGTAATCATTGATCGTCTAACGAAGTCAGCACACTTTTTGGCAATTCGTGAAGATTACTCTGCTGACAAACTTGCCCAAGATCTATGTTGCTGAGATTGTGTCTCATCATCATGTTCCATTGAATATCATATCTGACCGAGATGCCCGTTCTCATCTCATTTCTGGAAGACTATGCAATCTGCTATGGGGACCAAACTCAAGATTTGTAGAATCTTGATAGTTCAGTGAAGAGTTGACCACGGGACCAGGCCTAGAAGCCACCGGGTCGTGTGGGGCCCTCTGCTGACAGTTGCAGTTAATGAAGAAAGAGAAGAAGTTGGCCACTGGCCATGCCCACTGGACACGGGGTCATTGCCTGGGTACTGTTATGACTATAAATAGGGATGTTTGGTTCACTTCAAATGAATCCCTTGGCAAACCACTTCTCTCTCACTTTCCACCATTCGACCACCAATACAACACCAACACCCACCACCGTCATCCTATCTAGCATCTTTAGAGTGTGTAGTAGTCTCGGAATCCAAGAACGATCGTAAGAGTTCTTGTCAAACATAGGTCATGCTTGGCTAATCTCTTGACGTCACTTGGTGAAGACAAGTCTTTAATGTGTTACTTTTGATTTTTAATCTTTCGGCACTTTTAATTGGGTATGTATGACTTTAATAACTAGTTTCTTATGTTGAAAGTGAATTTTCCTAACCATTTCTTTATAATGTCATTGATTTGCTCATTCGTGTCTTTACGGTCTATATAAAGCGCGTTAACTACTTGGAAGGGGGTTAGAAGGTTGGTTTGGTAAAGTACTTGTCTCGTTCAGTGTATAGATCCAGCGAGGACTAGGTTCAAGCTTAATAGTGTGAATGAAGCTTAGGATCGAACCCAACTTAATGAGCTTTCTGGCCAGACTTGGTCAGCTAACAGAGGCGGAATTCATTGTTAGCTGATTGAACAAACAAAGAACAAGCAATGATTACTGTTTAACCGTCTTTGTATTGAATAAACGTTAGCAACGATTACAGACTCGAACAGGGCTTTGCCACTGATTCCTCAAAAACAGCATGCCTAACACACAACCTAAGTCACATATTTATAGGTAGACATGACAGCGCCAAGTGAGTAGGCAACATGGATTTTCGCACGAAAATTATAACAAAGTAGGCAACTTGAATTATCCGAAAAATCTCTTGCGTGGCCTTCGACGCTCCTCTGGAGCAATGGGAGTTTGATCTGTAGGAGGAGGTCGGTTGTAAGTATTCCCGAACTTGAACCTTTCACGGGTGGCCAGCTTTCGACGAGCTTCAATCCTTTCTTCATTTTGATCTTTCTTTTTCTGCTCTTTATCTTCAAGCTTTCTCCATGAAGTTTTCCATTCTTTTCCTGAATTAATGTTGTTAGTGTAACAAACATTCACAATTTTTTGGAACTGCATGGCCTGCTCCTTGTCTTTATCTTCATAACTGATTTTGATGAAGAATAATCGTTCAATGTCTTTCTCTGAGCAGTTGACCAGCCACATAGGATCCAATATTATGATTGCACGCTATAGCCCATAGATTCTCTTATGCATAATCACGGTCTCTGATAGATCCTCGGAGATATCCCATGACCCTTCATCAAGTTCAACAGAAATCACAGCCTCTCAAGTACTCGAATCATAGTGCCACCACTAGAAGATCATGTAAAAATCTTGTTCCATTTTCTTTAGAGGCATATTCTTTATAACACGTGGGCTTTTCACAATCAAAGTCACATCTTTCTCTTGAGTAACTGGATCTATCTTTGTCATGGTTTTTGGCTTGTGTGGCTTCCATAGATTGAAACCATGTTCAACTTCAAACTTGATGAGTTTCCACAGACGTTGATCATTTGGTCGCAACTTCATACTGAACGTCTTGGTCTGAACTAACTCTTTCAATCCCATTCTGGCAGGGACTGTATATCTCCCACTCTGAAGTATTGCACTCCATACTCTCGTTTCAATGCATATACATCCAGTTCCTCAATCCATCCCCAACTAATAACGTCACCTAGAGATGCGTCAGGGTCTCTAGTGAAGAAAGCCAATGGACGACGGAACTTTCTTTCAGGTGGCATCTCCTTGAACCATTTCTTTTTCATCTCTATGATCTCTTCTTTTGTTGAGGTTTAGGAGCTGTTCCCTCTTTAACTGCTTCTACCACTTTCTGTTTTAACATTTCATCGTAGATCTCGGCAGTCATTTCATCATGGGTAGGAAACACATCATTTCCTTCACCCGTGTATCTTGCTTCTTCATTATCATCCGAATCCCAATCTTTAATTACTCTGTCGTAGTCATTTGCTTGAGGGATGTCTTCGAAAACATAATCATTTGGCTCTGATCGGGTGTTCCTCAATTCTTCTTCAAAATCAAACTCAAAAGAATCTTCATGTAAGCCAAATAATTCTGCAAGATCTGCCTTGGAGTAGTTATGAACAAACTCTCCTTCTTCCACATCGTGCTCTAGATAGGTAACTTTTAGCTTTGGCACTATTTCTTCAATCGACGACTCCCCCTGAACCTGTTCATCAGTTAGCTCAAACATAGAGTCGTTCATGTGAGCATCAACAGAAATATTTTCATTATCAAATAAAGTTGCTACATATTCAAACCCTTCCTTTTCTAAGTCATCAAACGTTTCATCTACCAACTCGTCAATCTCTTTCTTTAGCTCCCTTTGAGCGATTGCCTTCTTTTTCGTCATAGATTCTAGAACACCTTCCCCTTGAAGCACAAACCTCTTGCTTACATCAATGGTAGAATCATAAACTACCAACTCAGAAGATGCTGGCGCGGATTCAGCTTCCGGCGCAGACTGTTCGATCAAAGGAGCCGTAGAGGACGTAGCTTTCGGTACGGGCATGTCATCAATCTTTTCCTTGCCTCGGCCTTCAGCATTAGACAGTGCTTTGGAAGCTCGCTCCCTTTCCACAACTTTCTGTCTAGCTTCCTCTCTCTCTATCTTCTCAATCTCATCAGTGAGATAGATACCCAGAGTACGAACTAAAATCTTCTTCATAAGCTCTACTTGTCTGTTGTTTGACACACGTTCGGCGTCATATTCTTCCATCTTCTTTACAATCCTCTAATGTTCTGTTTCGTAGCTACTCAGAGTTGCCTTTAGAACCTCCCTTTATTTCTCCAGGACTTTGATTCTTTCTTCATATAGTGCAACTTTCTGGGAAGCTTGGAAATATTTTTCACTATCATCAGTCACAAATCACAAGATCTCCCTGATACTCTCCCTATCGAATTCAAGAATCTTTACCTTTTCATCAGCAGACTTCAATTTTTCTTCCAACTCATTGAGCCTTCCAACATAAACGTCATCAGCTGTGAGCCTATCTCCCCCTGGAATACTACCCATCTCGAAGAAATAGTCATTAAAAGCTGTGTCAATTGCAGGATCTGGCTATGTAGGGTGAGCAGATGATGTCGCTTGTGGATGAGACACAGTAGGAAGAGTACCAACTGGAGGCTCTGTCACTTGAGGCGGGGATGGAATAGGAACCTCTATAGATGTGAACTGTGGAGGAAGAGAACTGATTGGAGGATCAACAACTGGTGGATATGAAATACGCGTCTCTGTATCAACCTGCTGAGGAGGAGGAGATGGGGGGCGTTCAGTAGATGTTTCTGCAGTTGGGGCAACTGGAGCTTCAGTAGGTTTTGATCTTAGCTTGAACCGAAGCTTTCTATTAGTTTTCTTCTTTGTAGGCTTGACGATCGAAATCTCTTCTTCGCCCTCAGAAGGCTCATAAGGTGTATCATCATCGCCTGTAGCCTTCCGCTTTTTCTGCTCAGCCAATTCTTTCTCTCTATCTCTCCTCTCTTGCTCTTTCCTTTCTTTTTCTATATTTTCTCCTTCTCTTCTATCCTCAGAATCTGTGCTAGAGGATGGCCCTTCATCATCACCACCTCCTACTTCTTTTTCAACCCCAACCATTCTTTCGATGTCTGTAGTTGTCTGTTCCAACGTTTCTTCAACATATACTGGTTCAGGTTGTGGCACAGTTTCTTCAACATTCACATGTTCACTATCAGGCTCCTCAATCAACCCAGCACTAACACTTGCTTGTTTTCTCTGGCGTTTAGGTGCGGACGAAGAAGTTTCTGTAGATGTCTTTCTTTTAGAAGCAGCACCACTTTTCTTCTTTCCATAATGACCTTTCTCACCCGTCGCCCTTAATAAACCACTGAGTTCTCTTTTCAAAAAAATCGTCCATCATACTTGCTTCTTCGCTTTCGTCACCGCTCCCTTCATTTCTCCATTTTCCTTCAGGAGGAGCAACGTAATCAGACTTGGCAAATGTTCCAAACACAGGCTTGAATGCTTGATCCTTTCCTCCTTTGCGATAGTTGTTGATGTTGAGGAGGTCAGAGGCAGTCATGTGTTCTAACTTCAAGATATCATTCTTCTTTTTCTCTAAATTCGGATGTAAGCGATCATGAATCAGCTGTACAAAACGGGGGTACTGCAGAAATCGACTCTTCCCCAAATTCATCACCATTTATTCAAAAATCATCCTACGGAAATTGTAGGGCTTGTTCAATATCACCGCCACTATCATACACATATGATAGTCCACTAAGTCATCCCAGCCCCCTTTCCTGTGGCTTAATGAGCGTGTAATGCAGTGGGCAAGAAATCTGTATGGCAAACCCAGTCGATTGATCTTGAACGGTGCAGAGTTCACATATCTGTTGTAGCCCATACGATAAAAGCAGCCTTTGACAAACTTTTCTGTATACCCAGTCGGAAAGTCATTTTCATCTCGGAAATGTAGCACTGATCGGATCAGATCCTCTATGATCGTAACTTTTACATCTTTATCTTAAATCTTGACTGCTGACAAAATAGCTTTACCATTAGCTCTTAACACTGCTGCACCCCAAAATCTATCAACGTGTGAAGCATAAACATCATGATGATGTGTAAGGGCATGATAAACCGGAAATTTCTCAAGAAAGTCTATATATTTCGAGAACAGAGCGAATTCTGGTACACCTTCGTCAATCAAGCAGCAGGAGTTATGGATTGGATGGAACTCATACACGGTTTTCTGTATATCAGAGAGATGTGAAAAAGTTAGAAAAAAAATTTCACAAACAAAAAATTTCTCGATTTTCGTACGAAAATTGATAAAGAATGACCCTTTAAATTTTCATGCGAAAATAGCAAATCAAAATATAACCTTTCCTTTTATGGATTATCGTGCGAAAATCCAAGATTTTCGTGCGAAAATCTTCGTCTTCTCCAACAGTTAGTTTATTTTCATACCGACTCAAAACGCTTGTAATTTTTGACTATTTCAAGAAATTAAAACGGTAAACCTTAGTTAAACTTGTCGATTTTAATATTGGAGGGTTCAATTTTAAGTTTTACTGGCTAGTTTATCCTAGATCTACGTTTTAGTCCGTTTAACTTCCGATGAGTCCAATTTTGATGGTTCAATCTCAGTAAATGCCTTCGCCATTACAAGAGGTGTGCAAATCAACCTCCCTAATGTGTCAAAAACGTCGAAAAGTGAGTGAACCGAGACAAAGTGTTCAAATCGTCACAGAGTCTTCTCTTATATACAGGCCACCATATTTTCGTATGAAAATTTGGCTTGTGAAGTTTAGCCAGATTTTCGTGCAGAAATCTCAATTTTCGTGCGAAAATTTGTTGGCCCTTGAAATTTTCTCAACTTTCCAACTTTTTCGTTTGTTTTCAGTTTTAATTATCCACGCAGTTGTCCAAGTCCAAGTTAATGACCTTGTTTAACTGTTTTGGCTACCAAGTCCAAGTTAATGACCTTGGATGACCACTTTTTGACCAAAACTGATATTGTTCTTTAGATTTTAAGTTTCAAATTAATGAACTTTTCAACATTTCAAACCAGGTTATGTTTCCAGATTAGCTCTCAGCCCGAAATTCAAACGATTTTCCTCATCATTCTGTCGCTTTTTATCTTTGAAGATTTGTTTTCCATCACTGGTAGTCAGAAAATAAAGTAGAAACGGAAAATATTTTTGAATTTTTGGATACTTCTAAATTAACCATTCTTAAACAATATGTACACACATATTTACAGACATATTTTTGTGAGTTTATGTTAGAGGATCATATCAGTTTATTGAGACACATTACCAGCACCGTCTCTAGATAAAACTTTAAGTTCTTAAGCCGATTTTCTTCAGATTGTCGGTATACTGATCCACTTAAATCTCTACACATTTCTCAACTGCTTCAGGATATGCTAGGTAAATTTTAGCAACATGGCCTAATCTGTGTTTCCCATCTCAGAATATACTCCCGCATCGAGATTCCCTAGATTTCATCTCACAGGTGAATATATCTAACTGATATCTGTATAGGGGTGAAATGTGAAACCTCGAGAGCTCAGGTTAGTACTTCCGTACAGAGAAAGAGATGAAGGCTCGACTTTAGGTGGTGTTCCTCTTGGGAATCTTTTTAATTTATGTACTGCAGCATGTCGTATCTTTTTATGACATTTTTCTGCATTTTTTATGCAGCTTTGGTTGTGAATAATGCGAAAATATTATACAAGTTCTAGGCCATTGCTGACGCAAAATCAGAGGAACTCGTATAATACCCTAGATATCAACTAAATATAAAGACCTAGTATCTCAGAATCTGCATTCTCTCAAACGAAATTTCGGGGTACCAAGCCCATATATCCGAGAGATGTTAAGCAAATTTGGTACCAGCCTAGTATCTCAGATTTACCAGTTTTATTTCTTTAGGTTTATATCCTGAAAGCAGTTTACTGAACGTGCGAAGCCTACCAACATATCTTTAGAAAGACCTACTAAACACTTTTAAACACTGCATCTCTTTAGCGTACTCTAATGGTCCACTAATGTACTATCATCCCTCTTATACACAAAATCTTTTTGTATTTTTTAATGTTTTTGTATTTTTTATGATTTTTTCAATGTTTTTGTATTTTTCACGATTTTTCAATGTTTTTGTATTTTTCACAACTTTTTCTCCCCCTAAAAATCAAAAACATATTTTTCGATTTTTGGTTAAAGAAAGCATGTTAACTATTTACAGAAAAACATTTTGACTTACCAGTGAGGATTACGTCCCAACATCGTCATCCTCAAATTCAACCACATAAATATCCCCTGATGAAAGATTCTTTAAACCTTTTAATTTTGAAAGATTTCGAAATCTTGCTCTATCAAAAGCTTTGGTATAAAAATAAGCTTTTTGTGGATTTTCTCAATTCGTATCAACTTTTTCTCATGACAGTCATGGATAAATCGATATCAAATCTCGATATATTTAGTGCATGAGTATTGACAAGGATTGACCGTGATATCAATGGCCGCCTTTTATCTACGTAAATAGGCGTATCAAGAAATTGCAGACCGTAGTCTCTCATCTGTTGTTTATCCACAGTATTTGGGAACAACAACTGGAGCTGAAACGTATTCAGCTTCGCAAGTAGAGAGAGCGACCGCAGTGTGTTTGTTGCACTGCCATGTTACCAAACGAGTTCCGAAGAAATGGCAGCCGGACGTTGTAGATTTAGCGTTCTGCTTGCTGCAACCGAAATCAGAGTCAGAGTAACCCGCAAGGTTGAAATCGTCATGATGTGGATACCACAAGCCGGTGCTCGGGCATCCTTTCAAATAGCATGATCCTTTTGACGATCAACAGATGTGATTACTTCGGACTTGACTAATATCTGGCGCAAAGGCATGTGGGGTACATGATATCCGGTCGAGAAGCTGTAAGATACATCAAGGATCCGATCATGGAGCGATATAATGTTTCATCAACTTTTTCTCCATAGTCGTCTAGACAAATGCCGTGGTTTGTGGCTAAAGGGGTAGAGGCGGGTTTAGTTCCTGTCAACACACGTCATGAACATACTTCGTCTGGTGAATGAAAATACCGTCTGCAGTTGTTCAACCTGAAGCCCCAAAAAGAATTTCATCTCTCCCATAGCGCTCATTTCGATCATGACTTTCTTGAAGTCCTTGCACAGCTGTTCATTTGTCGATCCAAAGATTATATCATCCACATATATTTGTACAATAATCAGATGTCCATCTACTTCCTTTGTAAAGAGGGTGTTGTCTATTATCCCTCTGGTAAAATGATTAGCCAGTAGGTGCTTGGAAAGCGTCTCGTACCAGGCTCTCGGGGCCTAGTGTAATTCGTAAAGAGCTTTGTTCAGAAAGTAGACCTTGTCTTTGTGAATTGGATCGACAAACCCCGGTGGTTAGCCGACATATACCTCCTCTTTTACCTTACCGTATAGGAAAGCAGATTTCACATCCAATTGGTACGCTTTGAAACCTTTCCATGAGGCGAATGCCAGGAAAATGCGGATAGCTTCTAGACGTGCGACTGGGGCGTAGACCTCATTGTATTCTATCCCCACTACCTGACGAAAACCTTGAACTACGAGGCGAGCTTTGTTTCGAACAACGACTCCTCTGTCATCTCTTTTGCACTTCAAACCCACTGTGTGCTTATCTTTTTTCTGCTTTGGCGGTAGATCAACAAGTTCCCAGACTCCAAGTTTCTGGAATTGCAATAATTCTTCCTGCATTGCTTCCACCCAACTATCATCTTTAAGAGCATCTCTGATGTTTCCTGGTTCTACCTGAGAAACAAAACAACTATGAGAAAATTTATTTTGGAGTGGAGCAACTTTGGAATAAAAGCAACTTAGATCCTTATAGATCTGATTTCGAGTTTTCACGCCCGTTTGCAGTTCTCCAATGATGTTATCTGTTGGATGGTAGGAGACTGATCTCGGCATTACTTCGCCTGGAACATTTACTGTGCTTTCCAAATTTGTGATATTCTGATCAGCAACTTGTTCTGAAGAAGTGGCCTCATTTCTCGCACTGGTTTTGGCAGCTTGGTTGTTTAGATAACTTGTAATCTCTTCTGATCCTTCATCGGAACTGGTATCCCCATTATCAAAAGTAGGATCTTGTTCAGGTTCTACATTTACTGGTTGAGAAGATGGTTTTGCAGTATTTTATTCTGGTGGAACAACTGGTTCTGACTAAAGGTTGCTTGGACCTTCTTAGAGGAAGGTGCTGTTGTTGGAGAAATTACAACGGCCCCGTTACTTGCTCTTGATTGGATATTTGATGTTGTTGAAATAGCAAGATAAGTTCTTCCTCAGAATGTTCTTCAGGCAGATCAAACGAATTCCATAACCCGTGTAATTGAACAGCCATGGATCTCCAGGTTTTTGCACGAGCGTTGTGTATCTCTGGCAATCAACATAATGAGCAACAATAACCTGATTCAAGCTTGGGAGAAAGACTCGCTTTTGCGGACTTGCATATCCTACGAAGAAACCTTCCAAAGATCTGGCTCCTAATTTTCCTTCCGGGTCCAAAACTGTACACGGTGATCCAAAGGGTTCCAGAAACTCTAGATTAGGTTTTTGATGGTTAAGAAGTTCAAAGCATGTCTTCTTGTGTTTCTTGACTGTCATTACGCGGTTAAGGGTGTAACATGCAGAGGCAACAGCTTTGCTCCAAAAACTAATAGGCAACTTAGAGTCGGCAAGCATTATGCTTGCAGTTTCAATAAGCATTCTGTTCTTTCGTTGAGCTACTACAATTTGTTGAGGAGTATAGGGGGCACTGAACTCATGATGAATACCCTTAGCATTGCAGAATTCAAACATCTTGTTGTTCTTAAATCAGTACCGTTGTCACTTCTGATTCTCTTGATAGGCAAATGGTAAAGGTTTTCAATCTTTCGAAAGAGGATCATCAGATTGTCGAATGTTGCATTCTTGCTTTCTTGAAGAAAAACCCATGAGAATCTTGAGAAGTCATCGGTTACAACCAAACAATATAGATCTCCTGTAATACTCTTCACATTGACAGGCCCAAAGAGATCCATGTGTAGCCTTTCTAGTGGAAATTTGATGGAGTTTAGAAGCTTTCTCGGGTGTGACTTCTTGTGCTGCTTCCCCTTTTTGCAGCTGATACAGTCGTCTGATAAATGAAAATTTTTTAGATTCACCCCTTCCACTAGATTGTTATGCACCAGAGAATTCATCTTCCTTAAGTGTATGTGACCCATCTTCCTATGCCATAGTATTATTCTTTCTCTGTAGCCTTTGATACAAAGCATTGCCCTTCTTTTGAAGTAGTGGATGCGATGCTCATGTCTAAGACATATAGATCATTTTCTCGTGGAGCCGCATGAGAATCCACTCCTCGGGAATTACGAAACCAGGTTTGAGAATAAGACATTCTTTGTCAGTGAAGTGAGTTGTGAACTTCTTGTCACAGATTGTGAAATGCTCAAAAGATTTTCTTAAGTTCAGCGATGTAATTCACTTTATCGAAAGATACGACTCCGTTTGTCAAAATTCCTTCTCCTACGATGCTGTCGCCCTGTGTTCCGGCAAACCCAACATATCCTCCCCTGATGGCTTTAATATTGTACAGTAATGCCAACATCCCTGTCATGTGCCTAGAAGCTCCACTGTCCATTATCCACTTTGAAATGAATTGACCTTGGAAGCCCCTGCATACATTAAAAGCATATTACTTAAACAGAGAGACCCAAGCCCTTTCGGTCTTGGGTGGGATGACATTTTGACTTTAGGAACTTTGGCAACTTTGTCATCTTTCTTAACCTCAACCCATGTCCAGTCTTGAAGTCAGTCTTATCCTTTGATTGACTGGAACATTGGTTGATTTTGGAGTTACAGGAGATGTCTTCGCTTTGGCTACCCAGGTTTGTGTCTTAGAAAATGCCTTTTTGATGTAAAGTTTAGATTTTTCTTTTCGTTTTTCTTTGAGGTTTCTCCAATTTCAAATTTTGAAATGCTCTCAGTTGGTGATTCCTTAATAGAATTGGCATCTTCTTTTCTCTTTAAAATTTTTGTTGGCACAAACGCTGGACCCTTTTTCTTCTCATCTGCTGTAAACCTCTTTTGTTCATGAACAGGCGTTTGAACGATTTTGTGAACATTTCGTGCAATATGCCCAACTTTGTTACACCTGTAACAGGTTCTGCTGTCATTTTCAACAGTCTGTTCCAAAGCCTGTTCACGAAGCTCCTTTTCTTTTTTAAACTCTTCGTTGGTTTGGTTGTTCATAACCTCTTTTTCTTCAACAGTGTTGGTTCCAAAAACAAACTCAACTTTCTTTGTAAAATCCGGTTTTCGTGATTTATTGTTTTGTTTCTTCTCAAACCCTATCCCATCCCTTTTTTTCAGGATAACTTCTTCATTGGGATGAATGTTTTTGTGAGTTTTCTTTGGTTTTGAGTAGAAAACATCAACATTCTTCTCAAGTTCATATTATTCAAGTTCAATGAGTTTAAAGATTTATCGACACGGTAAAAGTTAACATTCTGTACTGGGAATTCTTCATCAGTATATAGTTTATCTGATCCTTTCAGTTTGTAGATAACTACATTAGGATCATCACTTAAACCTTTTTCTGATGTTGTGATAAAATTTTCTTGAAAACTTTTCTCACTTCCAGAATGTGAACTTAACTCTGATTTCTCAATGTTTGACTCAGCACTTTCATAAATTATGTTGTCAGACTCATTTTCAAACACATTTTCAAGAACTTTAGTTACCACCTCGGATTCACATTCCTTTTCTGTTTTGGAATATGTTACGTCAAGATTTTCAGGCAGCTCGTTATTCTTTTCTGTGAGAAGATTTCAATTCAGCGCCTTATTCACTCCGTCAGGATGTTTCTTAGCATAGCTATTCCACATAGGAGGTGGAACATGATTGTAAACATTTTCCAAGATTTTTCTCACTTTTCTTACCATCTTTACTGCTTTCTAGTTTTGGAAGAATGTGATCGAGGTCATACATGCTGGTAGAGTAACTGATTAACAATTTGTTAACACTTTCTGTTTCAATTCTAGTTTTCTCCAGCTCATTTTTCAGCTCAGCAATTGTGTTAATATGAAGATTAATGGCCATTTGTTTGTCCATCACAGTTGCTTTGAGCATCGAAAGTGTGTTATCATTTTCTTTGACAGTTTTCTCATACTGTCGAATGGTCCTGCTGAGCTTATCATATGATTCTTTTACAGTGTTGTAATCATATGACAACTTATCATTGTATGTTTTAAGTTCTTTAAACGCTTTTTCTTTCTCACCACATTGCTCACATGCTTCGGTACATTTTAAGCATGGGCTGACCAATTCGACAGTTTGAGCTTTGATTGTTTCTTTAGCTGTTTCAACCTTTACTACCTGCTTTTCCACACTGACTACCTCGTTTGTATTGGCCATGAGTTCTTTGTTGGCAATATCGGTTAGGCTTTCTAGTGTTACAGGCTTGGTCACATCAATCACTTCCACACACTCTGTCTTTGTCTCCTCAGGACTTTCTTCTTTGTGACCAAATCGAAGCTACCTGCAAAAGTTTTCATAATTGTGTCAAATAAACAGGGTTTGGGGGTACCTCTAGAAGTTCTTCTTCCTCTGCTAAGTTCTAAAGTAATCTGCCAATACTTCTTCGATTTCTACTTCTGAGACTTCTTCAGATGCTTCTGGTTCTTCCATGATTTCAGCAACAAGTGCAAGACTTTCCTTTTTGGAGATGAAATTGTTCCAATTGAATCCTTCATCTTCCTGTGTTACCACCAGAGCTTTATCTTTTGAGGTTGAACTCATCTTCGATCTATACCAATCTCTTCTCTGGTTGTGGTTGATGATAGATTGCCTTTTTGTAATAATCATCACCAAACGGAATATGATTGCCTTTTACTTCTCGGTTTGGGCATTCGCGTTTGAAATGCCCTTCCTCTCTGCACTTGAATCATGTGACTTTGGATTTATCAAAGCCTAATTTACCGTCAAGGCCCCTTAAATCATCTCTTCCAGTAATTTCCATGAAACGCTGAGCCCTTCGAACCACTGATGCCAGGCACCACATGATGTCAATTAATTCCATCTCCTCTGGATCAATTTGGTCGTAGTCTTCTTTAGTCATTTCCGGGTTTCCAATTCGACCAGCTACAAGACTTTCGTAGGATTCTAGAACTGTTGCAAGGAGCACCATATGCTGCTTAGCAGTTTGCTCATTGAAGTCTTGAGCGTTCTGGAGATTAACTGCGATGTTGCATTGCAGGATTCTTTGGTTAAAGTTGGATTGACTTTGCTGGTTGCTTTGTGATTGATTTGAGCTCTGAGATGATTGTTGTCCTTGGTGATTGTTTGGATCGAAGGAAGCAAATGTTTGAAACCACTGGACTGGTTGGAGGTTTGACTAGCATTTGTGTTAGCATTGAAGGCTATTTGGATCTTGGGACTCTGAACAGGAGTATTTGGGTTTCCTTTGTAGTATAAGCTCACATCATGTTGCGAGTTCATTTTCTTGCCTTTTGCCATTTTCTGCATCTCTAGTTCGTCCCCTTCCAACTTTTCTATGAATCTCGGCAAACTGAGACTGTCATACTCAACTCCATTCTTCAGGATTGTTAGATATGTTGCCCAATCTCCTTCAGGCAAAGAATCTGCCAGTTTATCGACTAGTTCTTCATTCGTCTTAACATTCTCGTTCGCTTCATCTGCACTACCAGGTGGCAATACCCTTCGATGAGTTGCTTCATGTTCTCGCCTGGAAGAATATTGAATACTTCAAATTCTTCGTTCAGTAACGCCTAATTGCCTTTCCTGACATTAGTACTTCCTTGTGCCCTTAGTTGTAAGGCGAGCCATAGTGAATGAGCATCGTCGTCATGTTGCAGGAGAACTAAGATTTCTTCTTTTATGGTCTGCTGAAGGAGATTCATCATCTTCTTTTCAGTGATGTATTTTTTTCGTTCTTCTTCAGACAAACGAGCCATTGTTGTCTCAATGCCAAGTTCTTTCAGTGGTGGTTGATATTTGTTTTCAAGTGCGAGCCAAACTGTTAAGTTTGTCGCTTGAACCCAGTTCTTGAAACGCTCACTCTAACTTTCATAATCTTCGATGTTCATGAGCTTTGGAGGCTTCGTAGTGGTTCCCATTTCATTTTCTAGATTCATGTTCTGGGTTGCTACGGAGGCTGTAACGGCTTGTGTAGCAAAAGCGTTATGGAATTCTTCTTCACCTGACATCTTGTCAAAAACTTAAAATAGAAAACAGATTAAAACTGGTTAACTTGAAGTTGACTGAAAATTGGTTGAGACACAAGATTTTCGTAGAAAATGATGCTGGATTTTCGTGCAAAATTATATTTTCGTGCGAAAATTCTTTTGGTGCGAAAATAATGTTTCTTTGTTAAACCAAATTTTCAGGTTTTACACTTCTTATTTTTCGTACAAAGCCTAGTATTTCGTGCGAAAATACTTATCTTCCTTGAACACTTGTTCACAATTTCACGTTTTTGATGATTTCAAGCATGATTTTGATGGATTTTAGGTTTGTTTGGTTTAGTAAGATGATTAGAGTTGATTTTAACACGATATACTAATAACCTAGTCCAAATTATCCATGAAATCCTTCAGATCTAGAGTAAGTTCCAAGAAAGTGTAGAAGAAGAGTTTTAATGGAGGAATCTTGAATTTTGAAGGTTGAATCCAGCTGAAACTTGGTTGTTTGTTCACAAATCAGACCTTAAGGCTCTGATACCACTTGTGAATGAAGCTTAGGATCGGACCCAACTTAATGAGCTTTCCGGTCAGACTTGCTCAGCTAACAAAGGCGGAATTCATTGTTAGCTGATTGAACAAACAAAGAACAAGCAATGATTACTGTTTAACCGTCTGTGTATTGAATAAACGTTAGCAACGATTACAGACTCGAACAAAGCCACTGATTCCTCAAAAACAGCATGCCTAACACACAACCTAAGTCACCTATTTATAGGCAGACATGACAGCACCAAGTGAGGAGGCAACATGGATTTTCGCACGAAATTTTCGTGCGAAAATCCTTACAGATTTTCATACGAAAATTATAACAAACATACACAAACTTCAAAACTAAACTTCTGACGCTACGAAACCCTATCTGTACAATAGACTCGTCCTAGACGTAGGCAATAGACATAAGTGCACCAACAACTAGGACCCCCTTCAATGCCCCACGGGTATTGGATGGCGGGGGTGCGAATAGTTTGAACCCCTCATATGTAAACTACTATTAAAACGTTAAACCGGCTTCTTGGGATTGTATCCTTGCTGACTGAAACCACTCATCTGAGGGTAACGTCACCTTCAAAAGAAGGGCCTACTACTTTTCGCATTAATAACTTATTTAATTATCTTTCAATATTCCGACCCTTTGGGATTGTATCCCTGCTGACTCAAACCACTGGGTTAAGGGTAACGTTACCTTCAAAAGAGGGGCCTCCTACTTTAACTAAGATAATCTCTTGAAAAGTCCAAAAGTGCGAAAATCATCAAAAGAAACATTCAAGGGGAGTTGGATCCAAGTGATTCTATCTTGTCTATTTGTAATTATTTTATTTAACTTTTCTTTATATTCACTTTTATGTTTAAAACTTTTATCTAAAAATTTAGAATGATTAGACGTTGATGATAAACCGGTATTAAAAGCTCTTGTGTCCTTGGACGGCCTCGGTATCTTACCAACACTATACTATGCTAGTGATGGGTGCACTTGCCCAAGTGTGTGTTTAGTGTTAGTACAATATTGTGTTTTATAAAGTTAAAACGTGACTAATGCATAAAATTGACTTAAAATATTAACAAAATCGTATCACGCTTCACGCACACCAAGTTTTTGGCGCCGTTGCCGGGGACACAAGTATTTTAAGAGAGTTTAAAGTCAATGGCCAAATTATTTTTAACATTTCTTCTTTTTATTTTTAGCATTTTACCCCTTTTCAGCAATTTCTACAATTTCTGCAGGCTGCGCACTGGGCCGTGTCCATCCAACACGCCCCCCGTGTCCAATCACTGCAGCAATAAATTTGTTTTAAGTTAGACAGTAGCTGACCACGGGGCCGTGTCATATAAGAACGAGGTCGTGTCCAACCTCTAGTTACTGAAACTGGACCGCCAGATCCCAACGGTTGGTAATCTCTGACAAAAACATGGATGATATCGAGTATTTTTTCTTTCGCCACTCTTACGGTGAATGGTGACAATTATGTGGTGGGTTTCATCAAGATTTAGAATATTACATTCAAAATTTTGCACCCCACTATTTAGCGGACCCGTCGTTTTCCTGCAATAATCACCATAAGATGGGCGAAACTAAAAACGATCCTTATTATCCAACCGACTGTTCTCAACCTCCTCTTCCACACGACATAACCTCCCACGAAATATGTCAACTAGAAGAAAAGAATCTCTCAAAATTAAAAGAAATAGAGCTTATGATGAAGATGAGGCATTCATCACAAGGCCAAAATCAAATAGCATCGTTGAGTCCGTATTCGGAATCTAGCAACATCGAGGCCATCGGAAGTACCTCAACCTCTTGTGAAAGCATTAGCGATAGTCGTCCCTGTGTCGATTGTGCCGTGAAGGACTCTCCATCAGCCACGACAGATGCGCTAATAGACCTGAGCGATTCGACATACACAATCTTTAACAAGAGCCTGGATAAGGGGATAAAGGTTGATCTCTCCCACCGGTAAGTAGTTTAGGTTTTACCCTTTCCGATAACCTCTTGTGTTCGTGCATGAACCAAGAGCAATTACGGTACCTTAGGCACTTCGGTGTTGTTCCCTTCAGTAAGGAACCACCCGATCCGAATGAATTCCTTAAAAAAGGTTATAGGCATCAATTGATAAAAGTCGTGACCACGGGACCGTGCTCGGCGAGCATGCCCCGTGTCCACCATAAGTCTCACCATGGGGCCGTGTCCATCCAACACGCCCCGTGCTCATAATACGGACAAAAAATGTCTGACCCATCTCTGACCACGGGGCCGTGTTCAGCCAACACGGGGCCGTGGTCAGCGTGCTGTCACTTTCTATAAAGTTAGCTTTAGGGTTGCATGTTTGGACCCATCCCGAAGACCAAGATCTGCGCAGATTTGCACACATACCCAAAAAGGTATATTCTTAAAATGGTTTACATAAACCATCTTTTCTTTGCCACTTTTGTCACTTTCCTTCTTTTCCAAAGAGCTTCCACCTCCATTAGAGCTTGAAGTTTCATAACTTCAAGCTTTATTCAAGCATGCACAAGATTTTCACCAATAAACTCTTAAGAAACATACATTTTACAACATTTTTTTGAGTTGTTTACGTTCAGAAATGTTTTAAACCAAAGAAAAATAACTTAAAAAATTGAGTTCTGGTTTTGAAAATCTTGCAGAGGTGTGACTACGGGGCTGTGCCCATTGGGAACGGGGCCGTGGTCGTGTTTTTTAATCTTATTTTTGAAGTTTCCTTCTTCTTCTCTTAGTATGGCAAGCCAAAACAGTGAGACTTCATCGACCAACCCCAGAAACACACGAAGAGGAAGGACACCGTCAATCAAGCAACCCTTGTCCGCTATGTGTATGCTCTAAGGGAGGCTATCGACGAAATGACATCCGTGGAAGAGGTCCTAATCGACCGTATAAACTTCTTGACGGTGGGGCTGGAAAATAGCTTCCGAAGAGATCAACCTCTTGCACCAAAGGTTGAACATTCTTGCGATGCCTCCCATGGAACCGATCTTCCCACAAGAAGATTAGAACCTCGTGCAAGAGATCCTTATCCCAACGGATGGGATGACCTTCCTCAGAACCTCCTATAGACACATTACGCGAGGTTCCGATTTTGTCGCACCTCCCGCTCCTCTTCCGTATGAAGATACAGAAGATGAGCCTCTCCTCTTCCTCCCTAGGAGATTGAGGAAATGCTCAATGACTTTTGAGGGGTGCACTGTCTGGGATGAAGTTCTAAGAGCCCTTAATTACCGAAAAATTATTTTCAGGTTTTTGTTGGTTTGTAATGTAACAATTAGGGTAGAGCTTCATTATGGTTTAGATTTCTTGCATCATCTAATTCTAGGACCTTTGTAATTTTTTATATTTTTAGGAGCTATCTTAGGATCGTTGTATTTTGCACTCTAATATATGATGGTTTAAGTTATTGTCGTGGTGTTTGAATCTTGTATAACGGCCTAACAACGAGAAAAGATAAAATTTGCCAAAGGAACGTTAAAACCACACCCCATGCACGTAAACAATACATTTCGACAACTTTTTCAACTTTCCAGCATGTGCAGCACAGGGGCGTACCCAGCTCAACACGCCCCGTGCCCGGAGCCCTGTAGAAAAAAGGAATGATCAGGTAACTGACCACGGGCCATGCCTAGTTGACACGCCCTGTGGTCAGCATTCTGTACATTTTTTATACTGGCACTCTGACCATGGGGTCGTGCCCGGACAACACGGGCCCGTGCCAGATGCCCTGTATCATAAAAACTTGTTTTTAACACGCTTTTACACATTCGAACAACCGAAAAACTTAATTTTTGGACACATTGAGGACAATGTGTAATTTAAGTGGGTGGGGAAGCTAAAATCTTGAATCTTGCAAGTCGTAATAACAAGCTTTACACAAAACTCGTGATGGAACCGCTAATCACCCCAATTTTTTTAAAAAATTTCATTTCTTTTACTTGTCTTGGTTTAATTTGGAATAACAAGTTCTAAAAAAGTTACGTTTTTACAAATTTGCAACCGATAGCGTCGTGTAAAAAGAATCAAACAACAAATTTATAAAAAGGCATGACAAATCTTTTTAAAATTTGATTATATATACTTGTTCACACTATAAACTCATTCCCACATTAAGTAAGTTTTGAGCCTTTATCGAGCATACATACATAAATATTTAACTAGTTGCTCATTTTTCATTTCTTATGTGAATAAGCCGCTTGGTTCTTACCACTCCAGAACTTGCCAAGACGATACATTCTCGTTCCTCACCGACTTCAACCCAAGTAAGTAAATGATAGAGGCATTAGGACAAACAGATTTTTATTTAACATCATTATTTTCCTTCTTTTTACTCCCCTACCAAAAATCCCCTAGTTAACCCCTTTGAGCCTAAACCTTTTCATTTCAAAAACCGTAAGACAAACACCCATTAACCACTAAAGCCCTTTTCTTTCAAACCCATTTGTTTTAGTAAAAAGCTCGGTTATCTAGTGACACATACGTTGAAAAAAAAACATAGTTCTTACAATAATCAAACAAGTTCCTCAAAAATCTTGTTTGAATATGCTTAGTTTAAATAAACGTCACAAAAACAAAAAGTTTTACGGTAACCGACGCTTTTTACGCTTTTCGCCTTTTTTACTAACTACTAACCAAAAAATAACCTACCCTTAGCCCAAGCCTAACCCTTTCAAAAGTCCTCTTGATATTTACGAAGGTTTATAGTTAAAGAGGATGGGGTTTGATCGTTTCGCAAGCATATGGTAGAAGTAAGTTCCATACCGGAATCGAGTGTTATCACAAAAATACATCTTCGGCCCAGTGTTGAGTGATCGCCCATGAGGTACTTTAACTTGTATATAAATAATAGAATTTTAAAAAGGTATGTTATGCCCAAATAAATAATTTTTATAAAAATGTTCTAAAAATCATGACAAATAAGATTGTAAATAAAATAAAAACAAAACTAAATAAAGATCTTGGATTCCCGACACTTAAGACAAGCCACAAAACTTCTTCTCTACCTATTCCTTTGGGTGTGTAAGCCACATTTAAAGAGTTTTGTTTGAGGGAAAAAGCAAAGATTCAAGTGTGCGGATATTTGATGTGTATAAAATGCAACACATAAATCACATCAAATGAGTCATAAACTAACCCTTTTCTAGTACTAATGTTGGAAAAAACACGTTTCTTTGTTTCTTTTGAATTTTGAGGACCAAATGAGCTTAAAAGAACAAAAGAAGCAAATAAGCAGCCAAAACCAATATAAATACAAGAAGAAGGAATAACACGACATGCCCAACCCCTCAGCAGCACCCGTAAGACAAAAACAAGGAAACAGAAGCTGACCACGGGGCTGTTCCTAGCCAGGCATGGGGCGTGGTCAGACATGGCACTTAAAGACAAAGCATGCAGAAGCTTTTATGCCCACCATGAGGCCGTGCCCAAACCACCATGGGGCGTGGTCAGACTCTTGATAGTACAGCGAAGAAATGACCACGGGGCCTTGCCCGGAAGCCACGGGGTCGTGTGGGGCCCTCTGCTGACAGCTGCAATTAATGAAGGAAGAGAAGAAGCTGGCCACGGGCTATGCCCATTGGACATGGGGCCATGGCCGGGGTACTGTTTTGACTATAAATAGGGGTGCTTGGTTCACTTAAAAGGCATCCCTTGGTAAACCACTTTTCTCTCACTTTGCCACCATTCCACCACCACTACAACACCAACACTCACCACCATCATCCATCTATCATGTTTAGAGTGTGTAGGACTCGGTTCAAGCTTACTAAGACCTCCTTCAATGCCCCACGGGTATTGGATGGCGGGGGTGCGAATAGCTTGAACCCCTCATATGTAAACTACTATAAAACATTAAACCGACTTCTTGGGATTGTATCCTTGCTGACTCAAACCACTTAGCCGAGGGTAACATCACCTTCAAAAGAGGGGCCTACTAGTTTTCGTATTAATAACTTATTTAATTATCTTTCAATATTCTGACCCTTTGGGATTGTATCCCTGCTGACTCAAACCACTGGGTTAAGGGTAACATTACCTTTAAAAGAGGGGCCTACTACTTTAACTTGAAAAGTCCGAAAGTGCAAAAATCATCAAAGGATACATTCAAGGGGAGTTAGATCCAAGTGATTCTATCTTGTCTATTTATATTTTATTTTATTTATCTTTTTTTTAGATTCACGTTTATGTTTAAAACTTTTATCAAAAAATTAGAATGATTAGACGTCGACTATAAACCGGTATTAAAAGCTCTTGTGTCCTTGGACGAACTCGGTAGCTTACCAACACTATACTACGCTACCGATGGGCGCACTTGCCCAAGTGTGTGTTTAGTGTTAGTACAATATCGTGTTCTATAAATTTAAAACTTGACTAATGCGTAAAATGGACTTAATATATTAACAAAATCGTATCACACTTCATGCACACCAACAACCAAGGTGATGATGACGATTGTGTTTCTCTCTCAGGTCAATTGTATTGAAACCCTACAAGTCTTTTCTTGGCACCTTTCAGGGAAATATGCATTTTATTGCAAATCTAAGGGGTACCCTAAATCCCTACAAAGCCTCTTTATAACGGCAAACTAGCTAAAACCTATCAAATTACAGATATTTGGATGTGAAAAGGTTTAACTCATAGGCTGGCGGGTGTTGATTAGGTCCATCACATGGGGATGGTCTGTCACGTAAGCGTCCACGTCATCAGGTGTGGATGATGAGCCCCAAGGGTTGGGCCAAAGGTGTGGGGGATGAACCCTATCACTATATACAAGATTATGTATGTATATGTTGTGCATGGGAGGACTGTCAGCAGCGGCAATGAAGGGACGATGAGGACGGGATGGGTTGGGAGCCGTCCCTATACCGAATAGCCTTAGAATAAAACTTAGATCTTTATAATTTATTCATGAGTACACCAACCTAAAATGTTGGAAAGATCCAGAAGTCAATATATAAACATTGAATGCACTCTACTCTACAATACCCTCATTGGTCCTGACCTATGAAAGACGTAACGTGATGATAATAAAAATGCATCAAAGTGTATCAAGTAAAATCGATAAGGCTGGGCGGTGTGGGGCTCGGCATGGCCCGGCGCCGGCCCCTACACCATTTCCTCCCCCCTCTGCATCGTTCTCCCTGTCACACCTAAGCCGAAGAAGCCGGTCGAATAAGGACAAAAAAACTAGCCGTTTGGGCCTTGACCGTTTGAATAAAAAAAATTCAAATTAAATTCAATCCAATTTTTGTAAAATCTAACTTTTTTACCCCATTTCCTACCCACTTCAACTCCATCTTTCTCTTATTTTTTATAAAATCTCTACATTTTTATAACATACTCTTCTATTATTTTGAATGGATAGATACAACTCGAACAACCCGAATGTTTTTTCGGTGTCCGTTTACTATACTCAAATGGAACCGAATCCTTACGGGAAATTTACCGTTAACGCTTTCACGGGTTTCCAACAATCTCCGAACACCTTTAACACGCAACAAATGCAAGCGTTACAAAGCTTGATGATGCGAAACCCGTTCAACACGCAACCTGTTCAAACTTCTCAACAACCACAACCCGTTCGATCTTCACAACCACCCCAACCCGTTGAAGACGACATTGAAGTCGTTCCGGATACTCAACCGCAATCTTCTTCTGAACGTTAAAAAGGAAAGCAAGTGGCGGTAGACCAAAATAAACCTTCGAAACCGAGCAAACAACCATGGACGACGATCGAGGAAGAGGCGTTAGCAAAGGCGTTTATTGGTATATCCAAACACCCCATTGTCGGTATGTAAAGTTAATTTTTTTTAAATACATACTTTTGTTAACAGAATTTTTATATATATTTTTAAAATATATACTTTTGTTAAATATAAGTAGCAACCTAACCGGTGATGGGTTTTGGAAAGCGGTATTACCAAAGTTCCTTGCAATAACGGGTCAAGGGAATTATCGTGATCTCGACTCGGTTTCTTCAAAGTGGCGAAAGATGCAACCGGTCGTGAATCGGTTTGAGATGATATATAATAAGTTATATACAAGTTCGCGCCGTAGTGGGATGAGCGATGATAATGTATTCAAAGCGGCTATGGATAAATACAAATCGAGCAATAGAAACGCTTTCCCACACATTCGGGCTTGGGAAATTTTACAAACTCACAAAAAGTCGGCGCCGGTCCAAATGAGGTTGAGATGGCTAAACGTCAAAAACCCTCGGAGACCGGTAGTTTTGGTGTCGGCGGCTCGGACGGAAGATGTCAAATTAATTTAAACGACGATGCCGAGTTCGACGAAGAAGAGTACGCCGTACGGGAGGAGGAACGTCCCCGGGGACGGGACAAGTCAAGAAAGGAGGCAGCTACAAAGAAAAAAAACGACAAGGATGCAAAAATGGAGGCGTTTATGGCCTTGTTAAAAGAGTACACGGAGTAGGGCTGGCAATTTTACACGATACACGAATACACGACACGAACCTACACGACCTTAACAGGTATAGTGTATGACCGTAACAGGTATCGTGTACTAAACATGTAGACAAGAAACAACCTGTTAATTTTCGTGTCGTGTTCGTGTATAGCATTTCGTGTTTTCGTGTCTTATCGTGTTTGTTCGTGTATAGCGTTAATACATGTTAACACTTAACATCGAGTGGGTAAGATACATGTTTACCTGTTAGATACCCGTTAAGATACTGTTTACCTGTTAGATACCCGTTAAGGTACCTGTTTACCTGTTAGATACCCGTAATACATGTTAATACTGTTAGATAGTTAGATACCCGTTAATACATGGTAATACTGTTAACCTGTTAGATACCCGTTAATACATGATTATTCTAGTGTTCGTTAACAGGTATTAACAGGTAATTTTCGTGTTTCCGTGTCGTGTTCGTGTTTGAAAAAAGAGGACAAGATAAGTTATCGTGTCGTGTTCGTGTATCGTGTCTTATAGTGTCATGTCTTATCGTGTACGTGTATACACGATATGCCAGCCCTACACGAGGTCACGGCCCAAAAGGCAAAGGTGAAGGAACGCGTGGTGGAAGAAAAGGTTCAGGTGAACAATGAAAAAAACGCTCTAAAAGAATGGGACACATTGACGGCCGACGTTGAAAGTTATCACG
Source organism: Scalesia atractyloides (assembly GCA_947069175.1). Lineage (NCBI taxonomy): Eukaryota > Viridiplantae > Streptophyta > Magnoliopsida > Asterales > Asteraceae > Scalesia > Scalesia atractyloides. Next base: position 70,779,319 of record CAMTDV010001634.1, read on the forward strand.
AAGAAAAATGAGCCGCTTTAAAAAAAATACAAGAAAAAATCATGAAAAAGTATGAAAGTTAGGCTTTTGTTTTTAAGGTTTTTTTTCTTATGTAATGTTTTGGTTTTTTAATATTAATGAATTTAGCTTTATGTCAAATAAATAAAGTTTGTAGGGTAGGTTATCATCTATTTCTATTGTTTTTACTTTGGATGGACATCATCCTAAGACTATGACGTGGCACCCACTTAGAGGATCATCATCCTCCAAGGTAGGCTCATCACCACACTCACCAGCCGAACGAACCCTCCGAAAAAGTAATAACTACTAAAAAATAAAAGATTGCATCTTAATTAATTATTGCTTCATGAGCACATACCGTCATGGTAATGTTAAATTGAAGCACCGGGTTATGTGTAACACCTATTTATATAATAAAATGGAAATTCAAGAGTCGACGTAACAAAATGACAATTTCTAGGTGGTTGCTAAAGTGGGCCTAGCGGGGAATGATGGAAACCAAAATTTTGATGATTGGTGGATCTTTATTTCGTTTTTTTATGATTATTTATGAACATTTTAGTCAAAAAGGTATAGAGTGGTTTCTCTAGGCCAAAATGTGAACACGATGTTATTTCAGAGACACTTTCCACACACACCTTAATTAAAAACTCCATTTACTTGAGTAGACACCTTGACCATGTGCACTAAATGTTTAATATTATACGATGCTTTAGTGCCTGAAACTTTAATACGGAAAATCAAATCAAATACTTGTTTTTTTTTATAAACACCCAAAAAGCGACCAATTTTTTAAATTAAATACCATTTTTTGTGATTTTTTTAGAAATATGTTATTCTGTTTTAAATGTGTTCAAGTGGTAACCACATAATCACTTATTATAATCTATTAATATGTTGAAAGTTATCTGTTTAATATAACTTGCGATTTATCTAATATTATTGTTAGTAGTGTATTCACAATGTCCCGTATATTTCAGGATTACAAGTTCTTATAGTTACTAAAAACATACATTGTAAGATTATGAAGTGTGGTTCCCCTTCTCCCATGGTCACATCATCTCCACATCACCTTCACATCATCACCTTCTTTTTCCTCTTCCCCCAACCCTAGAAAATAGTTTCCCATCATGTCGGAACGAACGGGGATTGTTTCCCGATTGCACCAATCGAAGGACGGGGGAGGGGGGCGGTGTTCCCGTCGGGGGAGGAACTCAACATCAGCCTCCCGATGTGTTTCTCAGATACACACCCCACCGTCTAACTATAACTTTGTTGAATTAAAATGATCATTAGTACTCGTTGCACCATAGCACGTGAAAAATACTTGATTATTAAATCCGCTAGAAAATATAACCGCTAAAACTAAATAAATGTTAAAGAGTTGCTATCAGTGATAGTTTCAAGAAATATATTATAGTTAGAAATATCACGTCAACAAGTTGAACAATATACATTAGAATTACTGTTAATGATTTGCAAGCAAGTCTGAACTCTAACCACATGATTGAGAAGAATTCGTTGATTTTATTAAGTCCAATGTATCATGACATAAATTAATATCGGTAATTTATAAAATAAAAAAAAGAAAAAGTACATACCACATTTATTTGAACTATCACATTCATACAACATGTATACATTGTTGGTTCATTCTCCGATGGTTATATTTTTTCATGCCATTCAATTCGTGCGTTAGCTGATGTGGGCTAGCCTTATATGCCTCTTAAAAGAGAGGTCTCAAATTCAATCATGGACAACAGTGAATAATTTAGACTTAATGGTGTAATACAGTTAGAGTAAACGTTGCCTTTTGAAAAAAAAAATTTGTCCGTTATGTTGCTATTTTTTGCATAATCTGCGGTTTAACCATGAACGAAATACTGCTTAACAATAGATAAAATATGAAAATTATAAAAGAAGCTCTTGTATCTTGGTACTTGAAAGAAAACAAGATAACAAGAAAGATTAAGGCATGTGTTTGAAAAAAAAATATCATAGAATATGTGTGGATACAGTGCAATAATCGAAGTAGAAAATACTCTTAGACGTGCTATCTCATTCATATTTATTAGAATTTCTCCTCCTTTCAAAAAAAGCTATTTAATATTTCTTTCTCTCTATTGGTTGTCGGCATGTGATGTATGGAGGCGATTAGTTCTTTCTTCTTATTTGTATTATTAGTAAGAGGCATTAGGTTCAATCCCAAACAAAAATAATAATTTGATGTAATTTAGTAGTGGAGTAAACTGTTAGCTTGGTCCGGTGGGTTGGTCAGATTTGACACTTTAGTCCAAATTTCAAATCTTTTGCATCTGGGTCCCTGTGGTTTTAGTTTTATTGTCATTTTGGTCCAATAATGAAATCAACTTATATTTCTCAAATTAAATCTTGGTTTTTTATCCTTCTCCTCTGGAGCAAAATGTTCATTATAAGTTTTATTATAACACATTATTAATTAAAATAATTAAGTTTAGTTATAATAATAAATAATACTAAAAAATAATATATAAAAAATTATGTTTAATATATATATTACACACACATATCTTCTCTCTATCTCAGCTCTTTCCCTCTAAAACCACCCTATCACAACCAACCACCCACCTATCGCCACCATCACCCCCCAATCGTCGCCACCACCACCACCATCACCCAACCGTCGCCACCACCACCACCACCCATCTCAAGACCTGCAACAACCATCAAACCCCTCATCAGCTATCGTCCACCATCAAACCTCTCCTGATTCATCGTCCACCATCAAACCCCTCCTCACCCATCTCAAGACAGCACACCTTTAAGCATCATCACCAACATCCAAACACCACTTCTTAATGTCGAACACTCAATTACACACTTAATCTGATCATCACTGTTCTCAATTTTATTTATGTAACACCCCGATCCGGATAGGGCTGACGTGTCACTATTACAAATATAAAAAACCGAATACAATCCATTTAACGAAGAAAAGTTGAGTACGAAAGGTAAACAAAAGTTTTTAAACAGACCAAGAAATCCTAAGTCTTAATTAATTTGAATATTGAAATAAATAAAAGTCTTTATTCTTGAACTGCATTTACTGTCATCATCACTGGTTCCTCAAGTTCCCCCGATCACCTGCCAACAAATAACAAAAGACACAACAAATAAAACTACGGCTGAGCCAAAGGTTGCTCAGTAACGGAAAAATCAACAATACAAGTAAAGAACTGTCATAATGAAGGAAATGTGAAATTTAAACGAACTTTATTTCAAAGTAAAAAACAAACTTAAACTTATATCAAAACAAATTTTGAACAGAATCTGAGGTATAACCCGATAATTGACCGAAACAAAATCAAACGCATATCATAACAATATCAATAACGTATCCTGTTGATACATATGTCTATTGCCTACATCATCGTATAATATCGAGTCTGAGCGATTAGGGCTTAATCTCTTAGAAACGAGGCATATTTAAGTTAGTTAGATGTCAAGTTCGCTGGTCATGGTGATGATGATGTCAAGCTTGGCCGAACTTGACTAGGTCAAGTTCGCCCGAACTCACTTCCTTACCAGCGAACTTGTAAACCTATATAAAGGTGCCTTGGGATTTCATTTGTAATTTTCAGAGATTTAGTCACGACAGAGGCGAAGCTCGGTCCAAGTGTTTCCAGGATCTGTAATGTTGAATATTAATGAAATGGTGATTAAAAGGAAACAAATGAGTGTATCCAATGTCGCCTATGCAAACGATTCCGCACGTTTACCTTAGGTTTGTCAGATTGTTGCCCGAACGGTCCGTATAACGGACCTACAAGTGGTATCAGAGCAGTATTGGCCTAATTTGAAGACATTGGATATAGAACATCTCATCTTCTACTCATTTCTTCTATTTTTAACTTTTCTTGGACAATTCACGGACAAAATGGACTGATTTTCAAGTATAATACGTAAAATCCATAATAGATAAACCCTTGAAAAGATCAGAGCTTAAAACAAACGAATTCATGTCAAAAATTGCAAAAAACCATGTCGAATAACTCATGTTCGCTCGAACTTGACCTCAAGTTCGCTCGAACTTGACCTCAAGTTCGCTCGAACTTGACTGAAAAATTCATAACTTTTTATCAAGTTCGCCCGAACTTGATTGATTTTTCAAGATTTTTGAAAACTTCGCTCGAACTTGCATGCTTTTCATTAAGATTTCATCAAGTTCGCCCGAACTTGATTAAATTTTGTTGAAGATCTATTACAAGTTCGCTCGAACTTGTAAAATCACTTGAATATCTTACAAGTTCCCCCGAACTTGTAAGTTCTTTTGAAAAGTCTCACAAGTTCGCTTGAACTTGTCAAGCAATATACAAGTTCGCCCGAACTTGTCAAATCTGATTGTTTGTTAGCACAAGTTCGCCCGAACATGTCTCACAAGCTATTACAAGTTCGCCCGAACTTGTCTAAGGGTTTCTAAAAAAAACATGAAAATCCCGAAAAACATCTCGGACATTATATATCGTTAGATTCGTATTGACGAGACGAGTTTAAAGCTCTAATCTGGAAAAACAGTTTTCCGAAAAATTTTAAAAGTTTTTAGCAAATCGATACGTTAATATTGTCGGTTAAAAAGTCAAATTATTACAAAAATTGTTTGTTTGCTAATCATTTTTCAAGTGTTTTAAACGATATATTAGTTTGAAAAACGAAATGGGGTCTATGAAGCTGCCAAGGTTGATGATATTAGAAGAGTATGAGGCCTGGAATGAAAAATTCGTGAACTGGGTCCAAGCCATGCATTTCCGCAGTTGGGTTGCGATTGAGACAGGTTATGTCGTTTCTAGAGATGAGAATCAAAAATTTCTAGAGAAGTGCAAATATTCTACTCAACAGAAAGATGATTATTTTGCTTAAAAGAAAGATTAATCTTATCCAGCAATCGGTTAAGGAAGACATCCTGATACTTTTACCAGAATACAAGACTGCGAAAGAATTATGGTCATCTCTAAAGAATAAGTTTCAAGAGAGTGTAGTGGTTAAGAACTGTGAAACTCTGGTTTCAATATATCCACAAATGAGTCTTTAAGTTCTAAACCAGTCTGCCCGGTCTATGATGTAGACAACTATCAGGCAGATAATGCAAAACTCTTGAGTAAGATTGAGAGTTTGACATTATAAAATAAAAAGTTAAAAGAAAATGAAAAGGATTTTAAAAATAAAATAAAAATTTTAGAAAATGAAAAATTACAAACGGTAATAGATTTTCAAAATGAAATAAAAATGTTTAAAAATGAAAATATTGTTTTTTAAATATTAAATATAGAAAATCAAAAAGCAATAAATTCTCATATTGAGAAAATTGCTCAACTTGAAAAAGAAGTTGAAACTGTTAAAAATAAAGCTGTTAATTCAGAAAAATTATTGAAAGGTTTTGTACTTCCTTTTTAAAGTTAGATTATATGTGTCTAAAACCAATAAATAATAATAAAAAGGAAATCCAATAAGTGAAAATGTCACAAATTATGACGATGTCATAATTGGGGATTGTGATGATAATACCAATGATGAAATTGATAAAAATGATAAAAAATAAATATTTTTGAAACTAAAAGAAAAATTTCAAGAAACTGTTCTAAAATCTGCTGAAAAAGGTGAATGCTCATCGCAAAAACCTTCTAAGCAGAATGGAGAAGAAAAACAACATGAAAAACAAAATTCTAAAAATTTTCAAAACAAAAATAAAAGCTCATCGGTACGGTCATCCAATCATTATAAAAACTCACAAAAATTTGAGAATAAGTGGTGCAGGTCGGACCATAGTGCTTCAAAGTCAAATCAATTTTACAGAAGAAGCAGGAAAGATGACTACTACACGTCAAATCAATGTGCTGATTTGGGTGTTAGGTCTAAATGGAGAGATTGGTACGATAATAGAGTGTGTTACAACTGTGGATTTGGTGGACACATTGCTGTTAACTGCCTGAAAATGAGATTTGATACGAGAAGATGCTATAAATACCAAATCAAAGGTCATATGTCCAGGGATTGTCCTACTAATCTGAAAAGAAGATTGGTTAAATCTCAGGGGGAGAAAAGACCAGAGGAGAAGAAAACATAGAAGAAAAATGAGAAAACAATAGAGAAGCCCAAAGAACAAAAAGTTAAGTTATCACAAGGGCAAAAAGACAGATTGAGAAAAAAAAAGGAAAAAGTTAGAGAGTACTTGGAAAAGATTTTGTCTTCGGATACGTCTAGAAAATCAGTAATAGTTCTAATGAATCATTTTACTAACAGTCAAGTAAAACGAATTCATCAGATACAAATCTGAGGATAAAAGAGAGAGCAGTAGAGAAAAATTTGATAATTCAAACAGTTCAAAATTCAAAGAAAGTAAAATTTTCAAATAAAGTTTCTATCAAACTGTTTGAATATCAAAAAGAGTGTGAATGTTTGTTTACTTCAGATGTTAATGATTTTGGTAAACCTAAATCCAGAATGGATTGGGTTCTAATTCAAAACTGATTAAAGTTTGTTTGAATGTGCCAGATAACCAAGCTTCAAGCCAAAGGTCATTTCAGAAGCAGTGGTTGTTCATACAGAGAGACAAGAGACAGGAGTGATATTCCACACAAACAAAATGGTAGTCTCGCGTTCACATTCGTAAAAAGTCGTTAAATGGTTAAAGTGGAAGATTCTTATTTTTGATTTTAATAAGACGTTTTAAATTTTAGGGGGAGAAAAATTTTTTAAAAATTGTAAAACATCATTTTAAATGTTTCCAAAAACAATAGAAAATCTCAATAATGTCAAAAACATTGAAAAATGAAAAATGAGATTACTTGTGCGTAAAAAGGAAATGATAGTACATCAGTGGACTATCATAGTACACTAAATATTTGTAAAGTTTAAAAAGTTATAAACAAGTCTTACTGTGGATGTGTCGATAGGCTTTACACGTTCAGTAAATTGTTTCAGGGATATAAATTAAATTTTACAACTGCTTAAACTTGTGGATTAACATATCTTGGATATATGGACTTAGTACTCCGAAATTTCGTTTGAGAGATTGCCTGATTCAGAGATACAAGGTTTTTGTAGATAGTTGATATCTGGGGTATTAACAAGTTCTTCTGACTTTGCGGAAGCAATAGCCTAGAACTTCTCTAATAATTTTGCTATAAAACCCCAAACTTCATGCAAACTTGAAAAGTATCGAAATATCTAATTAGTTGCAGTGCTTAAAAGATTCCTTAATTTGAACACACCTCAAAGTCGAGCCTTCATCTCTTTGTCTGTACGGTAGTACTAACCTGAGCTCTCAAGGTCTCGCACAACCCAGATACAGATATCAATTACGCTATATTCACCTGTAAGATGAAATCTAGGGAATCTTGATACGGGAGTATATTCAAGAAGTGGGAACCGCAGTTAAGTCAAGTTTCATAATTCTAACTGACATATCTTGGAACAATTGAGAAATGTGTTAAAGTTTAGGTGGACAAACATATCGAATCTAGGTAAACAAGTTTAAAACTTAAAGTCATTAAAAGGTCAATGGTACTGGTGATATGTCTCAAAAACTGATATGATCCTCTAGCATGTTTTCTCACAAAAATACAAACTGTAAATATTACATTT